>NW_019104512.1:316743-341034 GCF_001995035.1 Momordica charantia
GGGCTTATCTATGTGATTCGCTACGCTTGCTTGCGCCTATCGGCGGACTGACTCTATTGCCTGCCGGTTACCGAAACGTTTTCTTGTTTGAAATTCCAGGTCTGGTCTTCATTGGTATTTGATTTTTGCTCACCCACTACGTTTTTTTTTAGTTTTTCCCCCGCCCGGTCGGATCGAGGATTGAAGGTCTGGAATTGTGGACACAGGGAGGGCGGAGGCATACCAGGCTTAATAACGACTAAAGTTGGACGACCGGGAAATAGCACTGAACAAGCAAGGGCTAAAAGATGTGTATAAGAGACAGGGCTTAATAACGACTAAAGTTGGACGACCGGGAAATAGCACTGAACGCCTAAGAAGAATCGACCGAATCGATCTATTAATAAATAAAATTGTTTATCGCCAATGCTTGCTAACTTAATTTTATACTCGATTTATATTATTTATTAATGGTTCTTACCTTTATACTTGATTAGTTTCATTAGGGAAGTAGCCTAGCTCAGCTGTGCACACGCCTTAGGCGAGGCCGATCCCACAGCTAAGTAGCAAGGATATCGCCAGTCGATTCAGACGCTGTTCCAGGTAAAGCACCACCCGCAGAGGTATTTACATACCTAGTTTTCTTACTGGCATATGATCTTGGACATGTCTTGTTGGCTTACATAGAAGAACTGAAGAATTTATTTTTCTCCTTGATAGTTTTCTGCCACAAAATATGTCATCCAAATTGTTTGTTGTCACATTTGGTCGTAATGAAGTTATGCCCTAGCTTGATTCTTTGGCGGTGCGAATTGTGCCATTTTATCCCCACTTTAATTTGTGCATTTGAGTCCTAATGTGCAAAAACTAGAAGCAAACATTGGAGATATCGATATTTAACAGACAACATAATTATTGAAAGTTGAGAGAAAGTAGTAGAAGATTATTGGAAAGGAAAATGAGTCTCCTTCTCCACAAGACATTGTAGTCATAATGAGCAGTCACATGATCTCATCCCGTCTTTTGCAGCAAGACTGATTGAGAAAAATCTAAGTACCGTGTGTATCTTTACTTACTCTGTCTTTATTCTGTCTATACGCATCTTTACTTACTCTGTTTTTATTCTATCTATACACATCTTTACTTACTTTGTCTTTATTCTGTCTATACGCGTATTTACCCTATATTAGATAGAGATTATGCTTAACCATGATAATTAAATTATGCAAGCAAGTAGCTCATTATAGTGTAAGTAAACTACTTTCAGTACCACGTAAGTATTATTATATACATCATATGAATAAGAAAATATCCAAGTGCTTCACCACATTTCTAGTTTGTCCTTACCTTTATTTGTAACCTTTTTTGTAAGTTGTTTTTTTATTGATTACGTTTTTTGAGAATAAGAACACGGTTCGTGAGTTTGGTATTAATTATCGTGTCTTTCAATGTAGCTACCCCTCCATAGTTTTAAAAACAATATTTGATTTTTTAATAATATTTTTTATACTAATTTTCCACTTTTATTTACGTTTTATTAGGTCATTTTTCATATTTTTCTACATTTTACTCTCTTTTTTTATTTCAAAGTATTCATTTAACCGATTTTATTTTTGAAATTTTGATTCACTATTTTATTTTCTAAAATAAAGTTGTAGCAAAAAGTTGTTTCAAGATATTTTGCCACAAAATTTAAAGGGTAATGGTAGGATATAATTTAGCTATTTTGGTGCAAGGTTATATTTATCTATATTAAATTCTAGATTAAACTATAACTGGTAGCCAATTTTATGATATTGAATATTTTTGGCTATTTTTCAAGTCTATTTAATAGAGTCATTCTCTACTTGTCCCTAGATTTTATTATATGAAGCCCAAATCAAACCAACTTCTCTTACCATTGAAGATCTCTCGAAAACATATTAAATTATCATTTTAGTCCATTAGATTTTTATGATTATTATTTGTTATAAAAATATTAAATTAATAAGGCTCTTTCTCTTCTTCCCTTTAAACAAAGGTTCACCATTTTTTCTATTTCAAATTCTCTTATTCCTTTTTTTTTTTTTAATATAGTGCCAATTTTAGTAGGAGTGACTTACCTTTTGCCTTCAAGTTTCCCTCTAATAAAAATTCGAAGAAATTACAAAAATAATATGAGGAGAATATGTATTTATATATATATATAGTATTAGGTTTAAAATTTTACAAAAATAAAATAAATTACAAACTTATACAATCACATAAAACTAATCAAAAGTAATATTTTTAATTTTTATATATATAATATTAGATTTAAAATTTTACAAAAATAAAATAAATTACAAACTTATAGAATCACATAAAACCAATCAAAGGTAAATCAATAATTTTAAAAGGACCAAAGTGTTTTTTATCTCTAAAGTATTTTTTTTTTTTGACGGAGATCTATAAAGTATTACATATATGAAATAATAGTAACAATATTTTTTAGTACAACTAATAATAATAATATTAAAAGAATCAATTATTTTTACCCTTAAACTTAGCAATATGCTTCAATCATATAATGTCATCAAATTGTACATTTAAATTAAATTTGAACAAGTGTTACAATATACTCTTTACCTTAAATTTGAATAAGTATTGCTACTTTTTTAATGTTTTGATATGCTTTCAATTGAAGAATCGTTAAAAAATATTCTGGTAAGTTTAATGAATTATAATATATATATAGAGAGAGGATGAAATTGATAATACTTTCATAGAAAATGGATACTAAAGTTGGTTCTTTTATTGAAATTTGTCAGTTTTGAGAGAGTTATCCAATGGTTGATCTTGTCCACGTTGATTAGACTTAATTTTGTACAAAATTAACATTCATTGAGATTAGTGGCTTCGGAGGATTTTGGCTTACTTTTAACTAATATCAGTAGTTGAATGAGTAAAAATTAAACAAAAGGTAAAAAGTACTACATTTCACACTAAGCCTAAGATTCAATTCGATGAAATTGAAATGAAGTACAGAATGAAAATGGATACACTTGTTTAGGATTAAAAATTTTATTTTTTCATCTAATAAATTTAATTTGTTGATAATATATAGTTTATAGTTTTTATTTTTTTAGTTCCTCCTTTTAAAGTACATAAATATATATTGCATATTTCCATGTTGTCAACATTTTTGGTATACAATTCATCATTTTCTTGTGAATCTAATTTTCTCTTTCCTTTTTTCTTCTTATATCATGTGAAGCTTTCTAAATATTAGGTTTGCTTTTTTCATGTGTAAATTTAATATTCTTTTTTTTTTTTGAGTCAGTAAATTTAATATTCTTATAAATTGTTTAGTGTCAACTTTTAAGTATAATTTACTCGAAACATTAGTTATGATTTTTTTCCTTTGAGTATTACAATTCAAAGGAAGATTTTAATTTACCATTTTACAATTTTTACAGAAATGATCAATATCTTGACTAATTCAACTATGAATATATTAGGTCAATACTACTCTCGCTTATTAGAATTATAATACTAAAAAATGACTTCGCTCTATATTTATCTAACTTAAAAAATATTTGCATAATCAAAATAGGTTTATAATTGAGGATGTTTCTATTTAAGCTCTCCTTCTCCCTCGAATGAATGATGGGGTATTATGTATGAAAATTTTGATGCATTTACATAAACAGTATAATATAGATATATATTTTCAAATATTATTACAAGAAGTTTAAAATTTAACAAAAATTGCAAAATAAAAATTTACATTAAATTCAAATATAATATGTCCAATAATAATCAAATTTACGTTGCACATCTTTAATTAATTAATACAGTCATCGATTTTTTTGGAGAGGATGCTAGACACATATTACTAATGAAGACTTATTTTTACTTTAGAAAACCATGATTTAATATTTGAAATGTTTGCTAACAATAAGATTTTGTGAGATTGTGTCAAAAAAAAAAAAAAAAGATTTTGTGAGACTATATTGATTATTTTTAATTTTGAAATTAAAAAGATTTAAATTATTGTTTTGTAGATTACAAGCTATATCTTTCTGATTTAAAACACATGATGGGCTATTGTTGATGAGTTGGGTTAAAAAAGATTTCTGGCCCAACCCATTTTTGACCCAATCCAATTATTTTATTTTATTTAGTATTTATTATGTTTCAAATTAATTGTTGAAATAGAATATTTGATTATTAAATTACATTATAATAAAACTGAATAATATTATCTATCAATAAGTTTTATTCTAATGAAAAGAATAAGAATAATGTTATCTTATTTTGAAATTTTAGAACTTTTATCTACTTATCAATAATTTAGTTGAAATAAATTATTATCTTTCATAAGCAAATAAATTGTTAACATGAAATTCACTATTACTCAAAGGTAGTGTATTTGAACTCCACCCTATATTGTTGTACTTTAAAAAAAAATATGGAATTCACTATTATTTACTAACATAGCAATACGTCTGAATAATATTTTCCAAAAGACCATAAAACAAATAAACAAGTTAATAATCTATAAAATAGAAGTAAATCATGGTTTCTCCTGTAGGAAAAATCATAAGGCGAGGAATTTTTCTATACTACTCTTATTGATTATATCAGTCGAATTAAAAAAYTGTATGAAATTCATAAACTAAAAGAATTAATATAAGTCTTAATAACGTGCCCAATAAAATTCAATAAAAAAGTGCCCAATAAAATAAGAAACTATGGAGTAAAATAATTGTAATTTGTATGGGCATGGCAAAATTTTTATTGAAGTCAACAATGACAAACATCACTCATGAGCTGTATTTAGGGATTTTTCTTTTAGTAAAAAATTTGTTTGAGCTCAATTAAGTACTTGTTAGGTAGCAAATAAAATAATATGATCAATTTTTTAATTAATCTAATCCACCAACCCTATTATTAACTTATTTGTTAATGCATGTGTAATGGGACATTACAACTGTATGATAGAAAAATAATTTACACAATTTGGGAGTATAATTTTATTTTTAGTATAATAAATATGGGAGTGAGAGATTGATCTCTTGATCAGAGATGAGTGCCAATTAAAACTGAACTAAACCATGTTGGCTGTATACTTTTATTTTTGAAACCGTAATGAAATGATTTATATAAAATCTATATTTTGTATATAGAGAATATCCCTCCCTCTTAACAAATCCATAATTTTAGAATAATAAATAAAAACATCATTAAAAAAAAGATAAGCTATGTTTTTGAAAAATATTAACTTCAAAATAATTATTGAGACATGTTTTTGTAAAATTTTTATTTTTAATAATAAAAAGTTGCCATTAATATAATGTAAACCCCTACTTTAAGAAATTAATCATCTCTTTAGAAATATATTTTATAGTATTAAATCAAAAGCTAATTTTGTTTTGAAATTTTATATCTATAAAAATAAATTTCAATACCAACTTGTGCATAATTGGAGGGTCAAAATATTAACAACTATATTTATTATTAGCAATTTCTTCGAATATTGTAAGATGGTCGAATATGCATTTTTACATCATATGTGAAATCAAAATTTGAATTCACGATCTTTTGATCGAAGACGAGTGTCTTAACTCGTTGTCGTTGATAAGCTATATTGATATTTGAATAATAATATTAAAACAAATNCAAATCATGTTTTAAGATGGAATTTCATTTTTAATTAAATCCTAAAATCACCCTTAATCTTCGAGTAGTTTTCAACCAATGATGTAAAATAGTCAACAAACCATTCCATTTTCCACGCCACATATAACTTTTTTAGAACACAATAATATTAATTTTCATAGAAAAATCCAAAATTTAGACACAACACAAAGTAAACTTGATTGGATATTAAACAGAAAACAGAGCATAAAATTTGATCGAGCATTCTACACCGAACGATCGATCATTTTGGGATCATAATTAAGCTGCCGGCCGATCTCCGATCTCCGATCACCGATCACCGCCGGCAACCCACATTAAGTAATCTTTATGTCGGACATACGCGATTGTAGGTGGCGCAGTTTTCCGGCGGCGGCACACCATTTTTCTGGCCGAGGCAGCTGTCGTAGCGTGGCTGCCGGCTACAATCGACGGCGGCGCGATTCGCATTGTTTGTGGAGCTGGTTTGGAAGTTTTGCGAGTTGCTCGCTAGAATCCGACTGAGGTGTGACTCCATCAAAAATTCCGAGTCGAGATCTTTGTCTCCCACTAGGTGTTTTATGGTATCTGAATCACATGAGTAATTAATATGAAGGAGAAATAGTGAGTTTGGAATGACTTTTGAAATTTATTTTTAATGGATTCAAATTTTCAAAAGTTTTTATTTTTTCAAATGCGTTCCAATTTAATTTTTTATTTTAGAATGAGACCATCAAATCTCGTAAATCGTCTCTCCTGATACTGTCTTTTTTTCCTTCATTTACATGGTAATTAATCAACTTATATTTTCTTAATTTGATTGATTATGTTGAAACTTAATTACAATCTTGAGTAAACAATGAGTAAATTTTGATGGTAAAAAATGATTGTAAGGATAATGATGAGATTTAACCAAATTATTAAAACCCAATTCAAACTTCTAAAATCATTGCACACTCTTAAATTAATAGAGAAAAAAATTTAAGCTTCTAAAATCACATGAACTGAAATTAAAAATAAGCATAAATTTTAATCAATAACTATGTCCAAATAATAACAAGTATATTTATAATTTAACCCATTTTGAAATTCTCAAAAAAATATTTTTGAAAAGTAATTAATAAACATATTGCACTCAAAAACTACTTTTTTTTTCTCTCTAAAATAAAATTCAAACTTACTAGAAGTATCGTTGGAAGAAATAAGAGCAATGCAACCGGTTGGACTGAGAAGCAGAAACACGATCGCCACGGCGGTGGGTATCATCAGCGCGGCGGCGGCGACGGCCATGGCGGTGGCAGCGGAGGAAGAAAAATGGGAAGGGAGAAAGAATGGGAGTGTCCTTGGTTGTGGGTAATGAGCCTATTTTTATAATGTCAAATAATTGCTATTCATTATTCGTCTTCGTTGTTTTATCATATTTTTTTAATGTTAGTGATTTGATGTCTCTACTACTTCTTTATTAAATATAAATTTTATTACATTATAAATTTCTCCCATTGTAACTTAATAGATAAATATATGTACGTAGTTGAACCAATTTAGGTACTTGTCTTCGACCAAAAACATGGTGAATTTGACTGTTTGAATCTCCCAACTTTATTTGTTGTAAAAAAAAAAAGATAAGTGCATAAGTTTTTTTAGTCTTTTTTTCTGATGGCTGAAAGTTTCATCCCCACATCTTGGTTGAACTCAGAAAAGAAAAAAAATTGAATATATATTTTGCACCTTTACTTTTAAGAAATTTTAATTTTCAACATTTTTATGTGCTGTCGCATTCGGTTAATTAAGCCGCCTTTGAGTTCTTCTTGGGGTTGGAAGGTTATCCTCAATGTTTGAAATCGGTTTCGTCTCTTTGTTAGGAATGTTATGGGCAACGGTCAGCAAATAGTTTGTATGGTTTTAGTCCTAACTTCCTTTTGAGTCCTTTAGTGCAGAGATATGGAGTATGAGTTCTTCATCTAATTACTCTCAAGTATCATCTTGTAAGAGTTTCTGATTTCCTAGGTCAAGATGGAGCGTGGTACTGGAGTAGCGAGGTGCGAGCTTTCATAGAAGCTGTATCCTCTAGTTTAGGGATGGATGACAAGATTATAATTTGGACTCCAACGACATTGGGGTTACTTTCTATCTTTCGTGTTTGAGATGTCATTCGTCCTAAGGCTTGAAACAACACACGTATCACATACTTTTCATGTGTCGTGTCAACACACAATCCACCCCTGCTGAAAATAGTTCGAATTGATATTCAACCTAATTTGATCAATTATTTCCTTATAAGAAGCTGTAAATCTAAGATATCATAATTATGAAGCTGTCGAATCTCCGACCCTTACTATATGTTGTCTTTTTTCTAACAGGGATTGGCGCGGTTGAAGGTGCCACAGTTTTCCGCTGGTGGTGTATTCCTTTTCTCGCCAAGGCAGCTGTCGTAGCGCGGTGGCCGTTCGCAGTCCCGCACCGAACCCATGTTCGCGTTCGGGGTTGTCATAGTTTGGAACCTTAGAGACTCTGCCAAAATCCGACTCAGGTGCAACTCCATTAGAAACTCCGACCCGATGTCTTCATCTCCGATAAGACGTTTGTGGTTTCCTAGGACATCCAGTTGCAAGTGAATTTGAGATGATTTTTGGAAACAAAAGGTACATTTCTTTCAAGTACAACATGTGATGATGGAGGATCGAACTCACAATCTCTTGGTTGGAGATATATTCCAATTACTACTAAGCTATGCTTGTTTTGGCACAAAATGTAGTATTTAAGAGAAGCACTTTTATCCAATAATCTTAAATACTAAAAATAACTTAAATTTTTTTTTATCTCGTTTGGAATGAATTTTTTAAATATATGTAATTAATTTTTTTAGGATGTTTGTGAGGGAGGGAGAAAAAAACAAGGAAGAAAAGCTCACTAATATAAACTTTCAATTAATAGAACTTTTAAATTGTGTGTAATGCGTCTTTGAACTTCCAAAAAAGTGTACTCCAATATGTATCTCAATAATATAGACATTATTAGACTATTAAATTAAATAATTTCAAAATTTTATAAACCTATATCAACACAAAATTGAAAGAGGGTCAGGGTCTTATTAGACAAAATACTAAAATTTACATCTATAGATACGTAAATTTTAAAAAAAAAATTTGCCTAATAGCCCAGAGACTTATTAGATACAAATTGAAATTAAGTTTAAGATTGAATAGATACTTTTAAAGTTAAAAGAACACGTTAGATAAAAAAAAATGGTAAAAATTTAGATGTCTTTTATATACCACACCTTAAAGTTAAAAACCTATTACATACAACTCTAAAAGTTCAACTGACTTCGATTAAACTTATAATTTAACTAAAATTAAAATACAGAGAAGGATACATCAGTAATTTACCTTAGAATTCTTTGAAATCCTACAAAATCCAAAACCTTTTACGAAAATAGGAGTTGAAACCTCAAACACAGCCTATTTCAAGAGGCAACACAAATAGCATAATTTATTTGAAAAAAAACCCCTCAAAATTTCGAAAAAGTGAAGAGTCTATAAGAAAATTATATAAATATAAATATATATATATATATATATATATATATATATTATATAGAATTATAAACACTTTTCACTGTCGAAAAATTATTTTAAACTCACCCCAAGTTTCGTTGTTGAGGAGTCGTTTGGAAGTTGTAAGAGCATCACAATCGATCGGGTTGGGCAGCAGAATTGCAAGCGCCATAACGGTAGGTATCATCACTGCTGCTGTGGCCATAGCCGTGGCTGGTTTCAGTGTCGGTGGCGGTGGAGGAGGATCAAGCAGAGGAAGATGATCAGAAAGGAGGAAGAATGGTGGTGTCTTTGTTATGGTGAAATGAGCATAATTTATATAATGTCATTTGATTCATGCTGCTTTTTTCATCCTTTTTTTAAATGTTTTGAATTGATGTCTTTTCACCTACTTGTTATTTAATATAATCTTTTAAATTTAATTCTTACTTAGTCTAACTTGTATAGTTATTTAAAACTTGGCATAAAAAATTATTTAACATAAATTAATATAAATACGTGTTTTGTTGATTTACTGCAAGGCTTGGTCTCACCATGTATTTAAATTTTTGTTAAATGACTAATTAAAAATTAACGTGGTAGTTATAAGTAAAGTTTAGAAACTTATAAAATAGAATATTTAAAAATTTATAGATGAAAATAAAAGAATAATGAAGTTTGAAATTTTTTTTAAAATATTTAAATGGTTAGAGATCAAAATAAAATAAAATGTCATAGACTAAACATCAATTTAAATCTAATTTTAAAGTCATTTGGATATTTAAATTAATACCTAGGGAGGTTATATAAAATTTTATTAAATGCACCATAAAAATTTATTAAAATGACTCAAATTTTATTTAATGTAAAATTTAAGGTGGAAAAAAATAGGATAAAAATCTATGTGTGTGTATATATATATATATTTCAAAAAAGAAAGGGTCAACGTGACAGAGTTGACTTATGTATTTAAATATATGAAATTGTTTTGTTTAGGAGGTTAATTAATATTTTTTTAAAGTCTTTTTCTGAAATGTCATATAAAAAATATGGGAGAGGAGATTAGAATTTACTATGGAGATAAAATTATCGAGGAAACTAAACCTCACTCAGAAATATATTCTATAGAATTTTTTTTTTGGAAGAAATTCATAAATCTTTTGCACAAAATAATGGATTGCATTATTATTATTATTTCTATAAGATAGATTATATTATTACTGGAATTTTATTTCTAAGAATGATACGTTAACTTTTTTTTTTTTTCAAATAGTTGAACTAGTGACATGTGAGACTGGTAGAATATAAAGATAAATAAAACTTTAACCAATTAAATTATGTAAATTTATTTTATAAATTAATAAATATTTTCAATAAAGAAGATTAACGAGAAAAGAAAAAACTAAACATTGGGAGTTCTAGCAAAATAAAATAATTTCATTTGCAGTAATATCAAGGTACCCATTTGCAAGGTTTGAACTTTTCTTTCTATAAATAAAAGAATTAGAAAAGTAAATTTTAAATTTAATAATGAGCGTTGAAAACACCATTAATTATAAATTAAAATTATGGACAAATTACCATACATAAAGTGAATTAAAAAAATACAACTATATGAATATCAAAATATCATCACCGAACATGGAAAAAGAATACACGCAATATCAAAAAATAAAATTTTTAAAAGATAATATATTAATGTGTTATTACGGGTCGCCAACATGAACTTAACTCACTCACTATAATTAGTACCTATTTTCAATCAGTAGATCGTCAGATCGAATTTCTACCCTTACTTATTTTACTCAATTTTCTCCTTTTCTTTGATTTTCTCTTTTTCTTTAATATAATATTTAATAATATGTATGCTAACTTGATCATACCTAGTCTTGCTTTGTCTATTGAGAGGGGAAAGAGAAGAAAGTCCATTTTACAAAAAAGTCATTATTCAAATGAGCACACATAATGAAGATAGAGGAAACTGTCTTAGGGTGATGCAACTTGGAAGATCTATCTTGAAACATGTTTTAGTCTACAAATAAAAAGCACACATCTTAGGGTAGATTAGCGTCGACTAACAAATTATGTAGGAGTATTCAAATAATTCGATAACTTGAAAAACCCAACCAATTTCGTAAGATTTGGTTTGGTTTGATTTGGGTTGGTTATTTGTAGAATCGAAAAGCCGATTCCGTTTGTGAGTTGAGGAGATTTTGTATCGGTTCAACCCAATCAAACAAAACCTATGTTCTAATTTTATCTCCTCAGCCAAGTCCCTCCCCTCACTCTCCCTCCCTGGCAACTTGCAAGTCGTCTTCACCATGATAAAGTAGTTGCTCGTCCCCTCTCTCCATAGCTAGTGAATCATCTTCGCTGCAGTAGATATAAGCAATAATGAAGAATCAACCACTCCATCATCTCTCTCAATTTCTCTCGTTCCCGTGTTGTCTTCGCAGCGTCTTCACCCACATCGCTTGTCTCTGCCGCAGCAGCTGCTCATCTCGGCCGCAGTTGTCAATATCTTTGTCGTATCAAGTTGGTAGATTTTGTTTATAAATATTCAAGAAAATTCATACTTAGGCAACTAGATTACCCGACCTGAAAACATATGCGGTTGGGGTTGGGTTGGGATTGGTTGCACACTTCCTTCGGATCTATCGTGTATACCCTACGTTGGATTTTGGCAAAATATTGGAATTGAAGTTGTCCCACAACGGAAGAATACAAGGATGGTCTCCATGTACTAGAAGTTGTCCCACATCGGAAAAGTACAAAAGGGGATATACTAGCCCTAGTTAACTGAAGTATTTGCTTTGAAAGAGTGTTTTGTGTAATTGGGGTCGGGGAGAGAAATCTATGTGATTGTAATAATTTTTCACATAGGATTTTCCCTTGTGGGCCGTGGTTTGGGATTTTTTCCGATCACCCTAATCATACCCAAAAGATCCCTTACTCGTGTACACCCCTAAGCTTAGGTCATAGTGCAGTGATAAGCCAGCCTACAAATATAGCGGAGCAATGATTATGCTGCTCTCTTGTTGAACGACTATAACTATTTTTGTCGCATAAAAAGCGATGAAAATTACATTTTGTCGCTTCCATAGCGACGAAAGTATTTTTTCGTCACTACGGAAGCGACGAAAACGAAATTCCTCGAAAATGGTTCGTCGCTCAAATTTTGTTTCGTCACCCCATTTGAGCGTCCAACAAAAAGAAGGGTGTGTACGCCATTTTTTTCATAAGAAACGGCGTCGTTTTGGCACTCGGCGACGAAATATATTTTCGTGGCCCAACTCCAAAACGGCTCTGTTTAAAACCCCACCCCATTTCTTTCTCCCTCATTTCCTTCCTTCTCCCCTCTTAGGTCTCTACTCGTCTTTCAGTTCTCCTTCGTAGCCGCCATTTCCTTTGTCATTTCGCCTAGAGTTGGTTCTGTTCGAGTCTCATGTAAGTTTATTTCATTTTTAAAAGTTATTTTACTTGATTTATGCTTATATGCTTTTTTTTTTTGGTATTTTTCGTTTTTCTTCGCCGCTGTCCCTCTAACTGAAAGTTACTGTCGTTCTTTTGAGTGTGGGTCAAGTTTAAATCCAAGGTAAATTTATTTGATTTGAAACCTTAAGTTAATTGATTTATATTTATATGTGATTTTTTTTTTTGTAGATTTATTCACGATTTGGGTGGTTTTTACTATTTTCCAGCATCTGACCAGGACTTTCAATATCACGATAAGCAAAACATGTGCCAAATGAGTAACCAAGCCGAGCCGCAATGAATAAAGAAGGTATAGTAATGTTATGAATGACCCAATTATCAAATACTTGTGACAATATCAGGAGAAGAAAACGTTTTCATATGCCTCCAAACATCCATGTTTAACCTTTTATTATTATTATGTTAGGAAAATTACTTATCAATAATATTTTTCCCTTCCACGGTTTGTCAATGAAAAATAAGTCAACCACAATAATTAAAAAAATAAAGTACACAAACAAATTTATATTGGTTTGCCCAACCACGTTCAATCCTCCGCAACAACAGGTTCTACTATAATTTTGGAATAAATAATGAGTAATACAAATCTCTCAAATCTAGAGGTTTCGACAAAAGTCATCTAGCTTATAGGAACTACAACAATAGAATCCTAGGAATACAAGAGTGAAAAACTTCACAAATAGTCGCAACAGCTGGTTGTCAATGTCGCTCTAGAACCTCGAGATCTCGACCTCCTTCTTCTACCGAAACACTGATGCGACCCTTCTGTTGGTGACTCAACACAACTCACGGCCACTCATTCAATTTGAAATTTGGTCCTTACATTTTGATGTTAAAAATTAGTCCAAATATTCTGATTTATGTTATATGGTGCTTGTAGTTAGCTTTAGTAGGGTTACTTGGCTGAGTGGGTAAGTGGGTAAGTGGGATATTTCTTTTAGGTAGTGGTCGTTATTATTAAAGAGATCGTTTTTAAGGGTAGTGGTGCATCTAAAAAAAAATCTTTTCTGTAATTTCTCTCTTGCTAATTTAATTTCTTTACATGATTATTTAATTCTTAAATTTTTTTAAAAAAATTCAATTGCATTTCGTTGAATTTTAAATAATAAGTAATTGTTGTAAAACTTTTTGCTTAAATATTGATGTGACACGTTAATTGAATTAATAGATGATTTAATATAGCATGAAAAAAAAATTGGTGTATGATATATTATAGCGAAGTCGTGCATTAAAGTTTTTAGCAAATCTATTTTTTTTTTTGAGTACAACAAATCTACCCTTATTTTAGGAAAAACCTACCCTTATTTTATTTAATTGACCCTGTTTTGTATCAAATCTTTTAAAACTATTATATGATAATTCATGTTAAAATTTAAGTAATTATGTTAATGATAGATAATTATTAAAATTACTATAACTTTTTTTTCATGGACTAATTTTTTTTGGAGAAGTGCAAATCTAGCATAATTTACATATATCTTATAAATTTATCAACTTGAGTGTAGTTCAATTAGAAAAGACAAATCCTAGATCAGTTGAGTAAAGAATATAAAACTAAAGTTATGATTTTAGTTGTTGATCTAAACATAGTTAGCGAAGTAGTTCTGTTTGACATCTATCTTCAAATAACTAAGAAATTGTGAGTTCGATCTGCCACTTCACGTGCTAAAAAAATATATTGGAAATTTGAAAAGTAAAAAAACACACCACACACATTCAATTTCAATCTAACAATAAATGAAATTGAATCCAAATATCAAAATTCCCCACCTACCAAACAAGACCCCCAGCCAAATTCAATCATGTTCCCCATAAATTTCATCTTCCTTCTCTCGTCTCCACCATTTCTTCATATCTCCCAAAATCCTCCACATGGGACTTTCTTCAAACACCATGGGCGCACCATCAATGGCGATCACAATTCTTCTTCTTCTCCTCCTCACTTCGGCCCCTTCCAGTTGCAGTAGCAACGCCGTTAACGACTCCGCCGCGTCGAGATTCCTCGTCGGAGATGAGATCGCCGATTCCGAGTTCTTGATGGAATCGGAGATCGGGCGGATGCTGCTGAATTATGGTAAGGATTTCCAAACGCTCAATACGAACAGAGGCAACCGGCCGGTATGTCAACGGCCGTCGCGTTACGACAGCTGCCTCAACAAGAAGCGCCAAACGCCGCCGCAGGGAAAATGCGGCGTCTACAATCGCGCCAATCCTTGTAATTAAAACATCTGGGTTATGCTTTAGTGGATTGTTACGGGACGCTAATTAATGGTTTTTTGTTTTTTGTTCTTTTTGTCTTTGATTCTTTTGAGTTCTATCACGATTTCAATATTATATTCGAGATTGTAATACTTACTAGTTGAGCTATGTTCAGATTTCACATCGAGAACTTTTCTCGTGAAGTGGCGTCTTTTATAAGACTCAACTTCTCAACTTGAAAATGTCGGCTCGATCATGTTTATATTGGCAGGAGGAGGTTCTCTTAAGAACAACAGCATGACAAGAGTGACCGGAACCTATCTTCAACATTTTTATTGAACATTCAGGGTATAAGGGTCCTCGTCGAGAGGAAAGACATGCCAAAATCTCCCTAAAATTCTGAGGTTCTATCAACCACTCCCCCCCTAACAAATGTAATCTCTTTCTATGGTTAATTAAGTATAATATTGTACTTTTATGTTCTTGCTTGAAAATCAATGTTAGTGTGTCTTTATCTTTTGTTTATTTTATAACAAATATAAGTATTTGATAGCGTTACTTATTTGTTTTCGTACCGAAATGCGTTGAGATGCAGTAGTACTCGACTGGACATCTAGGAGTAAAACACTTTTGTATCAATTTTTGCTGTAAACTTTCAATTTGAGCCTATATTAATTAAAAATTTTCAAATTTGGTCCATTATATGTTGACAATTTTAATTAGGAACTTTCCATCAGTTAATATTAAGTTGGTTGATTATAAACTTACCTGACATAACATTAATGAGTCCCAGACAAGTTTAGATGAGTAATATTAAGTCACCTAAAATAAAATAAATAAAATTTAATGCCAACTTCTTAGAGATTAATTTGGATGAGAAATTGAAAACTTTCCTCTCTTATATGGCATAATTTATCTTCTAAAATTTTACGAATCACTAAATATCATATCATGTAACCTTATCATTAACCAATTTTACCATTCAGTAAACAACATATATAATTAAGAAATCTTAAAACTGAAAGGCTAAATTGAAACTTTTAAAATAACAAGAACTAAATTAAAATGAGAAAAAAAAAAAGATTCAAACTATTTACCCTATTTAGTGTGGAAGGGCTATGAGGGAACCATATACTAATTGGGCCCCCTATAATAACTTCTTTGACCATACAATATATGGGTCACGAATTAAACAATCGCCTGACAAATACAACCTCCACAAAAGACTAGAAAATTTTAATTATATGACAGTAAATTTAATATGTAGTGTTAAAATTATTACTACTTTTTTTCTCTCTTCAAATATAGCGTGTTATTTTTTGAAAATGTATTTTATGTTATCTTTTAATTTTTTTAATTTAAATTATATGATTTTTGTAAAATTTCAAAATTTCAAAAACAAAAGACAAAGAACAGTCTTTTTAAGGCATATACTCCTTATTAAAAAAAACTAGAGGTTAGAATTCCTACCTACTATCATGGTGTTGAACTAAAAAAATTTGATTTGGATTTTTTTTTTTTTGTTAAATTTCAAATTTTTGCTATATTTATGTAAATGAAAACTTTTAGATTTTGATAGCTAAATTTACTTATTATTTACCACATTTCTCTATTTATCTTTGAATTTTTTTAATTTAGATTATACGAGTTTTGTAAAATTTCAAAATTTCAAAAACAAAAAAGAACAAAAAAAACTTTCTTTTTAAGACATATACTCCTTATTAAAAATCCCTACCTACCAGTTTGATTTGAATTATGCCTTTTTTTTTCTTTTTGTTTCTGTAAAATTTCAATTTTTCTATATTTAAAAATACATATTTACGTAAACGAAAACTTTTAGATTTTGATGGCATAAATTTACTCATTATTTACCACCTTTCTCCAAGCATATTCTATTTGTCCAACCTATCCTACTTTCTTTAACTAATATCACACAAACTCAAAGTCTATAGATGCTTTGATTCACATTGGCGTTTTAGATCACCAAAGAATATATATATATATATATATATATATATATATATATCTTTTGAATGCATTTTTCTTCCTTTCATTTGTCTTGGTTTCTCGACACTAGCCTCCCTCCTCATTTTCGTCCTCGTCCTTTCCTTAAGTTAGCTGCTCAGTCGAGTCATATCGACCTTGACCCTTATTTGTCTCGTCTCGATTTGAAAACTAGTATGTTGAACTTGAAGAGAAACACATCAAATAAGTCTAAAAAGACGATTACAAGTGGGAAGTGTAGTAGATTTTTGATCTCCATCAACGTCCTTGGAAGCACAGGGCCAATTAGATTTGTAGTAAATGAAGATGATTTGGTTTGCGAGGTGATGAAGACCACTCTTGTAGCATATGCTCGCCAAGCTCGTCTTCCCGCTCTCGGAACTAATGTCGATAATTTTATTCTCTACTGCGTCAACGATGGAGTTGAAGGTAGATTCTCATGCAATCCTTTCCTTTTAAGTTAAATTATATTGTTAGGGTTTGTTCGGTAACATTCTCATTTCTTGTTTCTCATTTCCAATTTTGTCAAGAAATCTATGCATTTTGTCACTAACTATGACCCTATTTGGTAATGTTCTAGTTCCTTGTTTCTTGTTTCCAATTTTACTAAGAAACGCCTAAGATTTTGCAACTAATTATGTTTCTTGTTTCTCATTTTTTTTGGAAACATTCTCAAAATTGTATAAAAATTTCGGAAACAATCAAAACAGGTTTCTCGTTTCTTATTTTCGTTTTCAATTGATTACAAAACATAAATATAAAATTATTGGATCATCCTTGAATTTATGGGTGTTAGGGTCATTCAATTCTATTTTTCTATATTAAAAATTAGGAAACATAAATGGGATCAGAAATGGAAATGTTACCAAACGAGCCCGTTCCTGTTTCTTGTTTGTGTTTCTTTATTTTTAATGAAGAAAAATGTGTTGCATGATTTCAATCTCCAAGAATTCAAGTATGATAAAAGAATATTTTTATTTTTATTTTGGAACAAATTAGAAATGGGAACAAGAAAAGATAAACTTGTTTTGATTGTTCCCAAAATTTCTATATTGTGAGAATGTTCCAAAAAAAGGAAGAACAAGAAACAAAGTTGGTTCTAAAATACTTAGATTTCTTAACAGAATTGGAAACGGGAACGTTACCAAACTGACCCTATATTTATTATCTCTTCTTTTCTGGGAACATTTTCAAAATTGTATAGAGATCTTAGAAACAACCAAAAACAAGATTTTTCTTTCTTGTTCTCATTTCTAATTTATTCCAAAACATAAATAAAACAATTGAATTCACAGATATTGGGGTCATGCGTGCAATTCATTTCTATTTATTAAAATTAAAGAAACAAAAACGTTACCAAAGAAGTCTTTAATTTTCCATCTTTTGTAGCGAGGTTTGAATGTTTATTTTAACTTACTACAGCTCTAAGTCCAAGGGAAACTATAGGAAGATCAAAGCAAGTAAGGCACTTTCTGCTATGCAAAAAGCAAGGGACTTCACATGCATTTCCTAATGATCAGAAAACATTGTCAAATCAAATGGAAGAAGAAAAGAGGAGAAACAGTCATTGTAAGACATGGCTCAACAAGTCCCTCATGAGTTACACCATACAATTTTATTGCATGTTATAATTACGCCCTCAATCAAGATATTCGTGAATGATAGAAAGTTGAGACTTCTTGTCGTTCTCGTATATATGTAGCAAGTGAAGACACATATATATCGAATAAAATTTCACAACAACTTAGAACACGTAAATAATGACTTGAGTATAGGTCAAGTTAATTAAGCATCTGTCATCCTCTCTCTCTCCAAGTCGTAGGTTTGAATCTCCATTCCAACGTTTGTAATATATAATATACTGAAAAATAGTTTTTAACCTTGTACTTCTAAATTATGATCAAATGATCGATATGGTAAGAAATAGTTGTTCTATGAGCATTTAAATTATTATTTGTAAATTTGTAATTTTGAAAGGAAAATATGAATTCTTTTATTCTAAAAAAAAATAATAAATAAGCCATCAACTAAAACACGTTAAAAAGGTAGGTGGCTATCATGTTTGATCTCATTCCCTCTTAATTAATCCTAATCCTTTTGAACCAATAGGTGAYCGAAGAATTATTTATAAAACATGATTTTACTAAGTGTTGCTTAAAAAGAAATAGAAAAAATTATTATTTTTAAACAAAATTTTATTCTCCAACAAATGGCAAGCCTTGTTGCCCATGGTAATTATGTGGTGGAGATGCTTTAAAATTATAGAGCATATGATAGGCAAAATTGAATTCTATTCTCATTGTTTGGTGAAAATATTTGTACCTCCAGAGAATTAGATGCTTTCAATAATGATTATTAATTAGTTTTAAGAAATCAATTCCCTTCTTGAAATTCTTTTATTTTGTTCATAATTGAGGAGAAGGTTATTATGTTGGGAATAAGAACAAGTCTTCACCTAATCTGGGGTGGAGGCTAAATATTTGAATTGCTTGCGATATTTAAATGATACACGTTTGATTTTAGGTGATATATTAATAATAAAAAAATTGCACGATTTTAGCTGGGTTTTTTATTGTTAACATTCCAAGATTGTTAACCCCTCTTCTTAATTAATATCTAACATGAAATATGTCGGATGTTTCAGCCTGATCTTGCTTGCTCCTCTTTTTAAAGAAATAACTTGTTTTTAAAGAAATAGCTATACGAATTTACAATAGAAAAACTTTTGTTCGTTGTAAGATCACTGAAGGTAGGGTTGGTCATAAATTTGGAGAGTTTGCTTCGACATGGAAACGAAGACGTTCGAGAACAAATATTGGATCGGAAAAAATAGGAGGAACTCGAACATAGCAATGCACACCTACTTCATGAGATCCATTCATTCTTCGTACAATATGTGGCAATTGAGATAATACATCACAATCTAGACGGTCAAGCAAGTCAAGGTCACATGTCCGGGTATTCATATGACTGAATCGGAGATACTTCATTCAAGAGCCATGCTTCGTAGTGTCAAATCCTTGCAAATGAATTTCTTAAACACGGTCAATATATTTAACTATGACGAAATACATCACATAACCAAATGGTCAAGGTACTATCATAACTTATCTCTATGATCAACAAACGTTTTAGTAGAGACTACAATTGTTTGATTTAGTCGTGATCAGTATGAATCATCAATTCCATTAGTATCGCATCTCTTAAAATATTATTGAATATGACCGCCACAATGTATTTGTCCCTAATAACTATTAAATACAGTTCGAAACCTATGTATCCCTTCATAAAATATCGATGCAAATTCGAAATACGTTCTATGAATTTAAGAATGCTAGAAGGTATTTGGGCCTTTATGGGCCGTTTGTTTAGTTATTTAGAATTGAACCAAATGATTCTGTTTTATCGGTTCAGTTTAGTTATTTGGGCCTTTATGGGCCATTTGTTTGGGCTGTCCATTAGGTACAATTTTCAGTTTTCAAGAACTTGGGCCCAAATTTACCTATTCCGTTAAATTGGCACAACTTATAATTAAATAATTCAGTATTTCCAAAAAAATGTTCCTATTTCATCATTAAAAGAAATTAAAGCAGGAGAAATAAATATAATTTATCATCTCATTTAATTTATCGTCTATTTTAAAAAAAATTACAATTTATATAAATCCAATAAAATAGTAAATAGAAATTCTCAATTATATTAAATTGATCACAAATACTTGTCATCTAACTTCTCAAAACAAGTACAAAATAATCCACTACAAATCCATTGCTAATTATCATTATAAACAAATTCATTTAATTTGTTGAAAACTGATAAAAGAAAAATTAATGCTTCAAATTACTCAAGAACATTCAACATCATCAGTTTAACTATAATTGATTGATGAATCTTATCATGACCAATTGTTGTTACTAGCATAACCAACCATAGAAAAAGGCATCGAGTGAAATCTTAATTAATTAAATAACATATTAATGATTTTAATTTATTGAATTTGAAATAATCCCTTCATAGTGAATATTTTAGTCATTAAATTAAAAACAATCTTTTTTGTTGTCAGACACTCCAAATTTTCTTAAATTTAAATTAGAAATTTATTTATTAGAATGAGAAGTTTGATGTTTAACCGTAACCATTCTTCTTATATCTGAGAAGTTATTTTTAGAGTATTTATAATCCGAACAAGAGGTTGTGATTTAAACTTGTGATCCATAAGAGAGGTTAATAATATCTGGGACTCGTTAAATTATGCTCATGTTAGCTTTTATATTTTAGAAGTTATTTGTGGACTCTAGCTACCAGTAGTCGAGAATTTGAAGGTGCAATTCAACTCACCAAAAAATTTTAGTAGAGTTTTTTTACCATTTTTCTTTTCTTTTCAATGTATAATTTAATTAATCCTTATCACTAGTGTGGGACATTTGACCATTACATTAATTAACTATTAATTAACCAAAACAATGATTAAGATAAAAATGAAGTACCATTAATCTCCAAACTTTATAAAATATTATTAAATAGAATAATATATTCAAATATATGAATATTGATAAAGACACATTATTATTATTATTAGTATTATTAGTGTCTGCTGACAAAGATCGTCAACTTTTCTTGATAACTACTTCCAAAAAGAAACCCATATTATTAAATATTGCAAGTTAATTTCCAACCATAGTAGAGTCAGACTCACTTTAGTTGCCAACGAAACTCATATGAAATTAATTTATATTTTTGATTTATCTAGGTCTCTTTAGACAAATAAGCCAACTCATGATAGTTATATCTATCGAACAACTTTAGACTTTTGTTCCTTTTATATTCAACGCACATATAAATTGCAAGCATAATCTAAGTTTTAAAAGTGAACGAATTATAAAACTTGTATATAAACCAATGTTATTTCAAAATATAATAAATTAAAAACAAAATCATTGTCAAGTGATATCTAACCAAAAAGATCAAGGGTGCATCAAATTATTGGGTGTTGCTCTTTCTAGTGGGAAGAAATAATAAAAGGAAAAAAAATGAAAAGAAGTAGAAAAACATTTTCAAATGGATGCATATATATTGCAAAGAGTGAGTGGGAAATAGACACATTACATATAGAATCCACATCAAAAGTTTGAGTGTTAAGAGAGGAAAACTCTTTTTTAGCCAAGTGCATATGGTGATTGCTTTTCACTTGTTTTATCGTAAATGTGGTTTTCTATTTATTTATTTTTTATTTTGGTTTTATTGGATTGCCCTTTTCATTTAAATCTCTCTAAAAGCTCATGAGAGTTGCTACCTTTATTATATATATATATTTTTTATACAACGTCGTGGGGTTGGGGGTTCGAACTCATAACCTCTTGTTAGATAGGTGTCTTAACCATTTGAGCTATACTCGGTTTGGTTACCTTTATTATGTTTTTGTAATGACCAAAAGCTTTTGCATCGAGCAGAAATAAATAAATGACAAAACAACTTAATCTTCTAAATAATCTATTGCTTATAATTTTTTGCATTCTAGCTCCCAATATTTACAATATGATCGTATTGGTATGGCGTTGGCTTCCTTGACGTGGGCGGTGTGATAGCTTTGCCATCTTAGTACAAGATTAGTTACATTGAAATCTCTCCTATTGTAATTTTAATTCTAACGAGTGATGAAGTGTGTTGGAGGTCATTTATCACCCACTACGTGTTAATATCACATTCAAGTTTTTGTAGAACAATAGGAAGACTCAACCGCATCTTTCGGATTAATTCAATTCTTGGCGATTCGACAAGCGGAAGCCGAGTTGAGCTACATATTACATTTCGACTGACGCTCATCAAGTACGAGCCAACCTTGAAGAGTCCATGCAAGCGCGAAGGCAACAAGGATGTTCTCCGATAACATGCTGCATTTTCCTACATGTCGGAGAGTTGTTGGAACATTATCGGAAGCCCTATCGGTGGCTCATCTCTATAAATAGAGATCCCTGCCTCCCATGCTATTGGGGTTGGCGGAGCCAAACCACAATCGAAGGAATGAAGAATTGGATGAAGAATGAATGAAAAAATGCATGGGCACGTTGGCTTAGGGGACAACGTTGAGGTGCTACATCAGAGTGTCTAAACGTTGCAAAAGCGGGAGATTCACATTGTTGGGCTTGAAGCAAAAGGGTGGCGTCTCAATGCTGCCGCGAGGGAGGTGCGCGCATTGAGGTTTGTGTCCCTAGCATTGAGACGCTATGGACAACATCTCAACATTGTGACGGTGATCTTTAAATATAGACCGTTTTGTTTAGGGTTCTTTAGCCATGGGATTAATTCTTCCAACTAATTTTCAAAGGAATATTGTGGCAGTTTCAAGGCAGCGGTTCAAGGTATTGGCAGCAGAGTTGGAGAAGATCAAAGTCAACGCGTATTCGAAGTAATTGATCTTGATTGTTGTGAGTTCTTTCATTCTTATACCTAAATACATTGTGTTAAATACTTAGAAACTAAGGGGGCCTTTGTTGGGACCTCTAGAGAGTGTACATTTGAGTAGAAATTGAGGGTGCTAGTATCCAATTTTTATTATAATGGAATATGCATCGGAGTGGAAGATTGGACGTAGCTCATAAGCTGTTGGGATAAACTAGTATAAATTTTTATATCGTTTATTGTTTTCCCTATATTCCTCTTTATATTGTGTGATTGGCTTAGATAACTGAACATTTGGATATTATTGTGGAAACAGAAATTGTCAGGAGTGCTTAATTTCCCAACACACACAAGCTATGCAAAACTATTTCTCTATTTCTCTCTAGTGGATTAGATTGGATTGTGTACGGACTAAAGCATCTAACTCCCAACCATGTTTTGTAGGTAGTTCAGACTTTGATACCTTATACTCGACCTTGACTTTGATACTTTATATATGACCTTCGCGGATCCGATCAAACAAAATAAAATTCGAACCTCTAACTTTTAACGACGGTTAATAATACTTCAACTGACTTCAGGTTGGTGCCTCGGTTTTATTTCTAATCATGTGCAAACGTAATCTTAGTGCTCCAAATTCCAATAACAAACATGTATACCGATTTGATTATCAATTACTACCATTTTTTACAGCTATTAAAAAAAAGTGTGAACCCAAACAACAAAGAAAAACATTTTTTCTTCTTCTCGTTATTATTATTATTTTAACAGAGTTGGGAAATGGTAAATTTAGGCAGTGTTTGAACAAGGGACGTAAAAAATATATATATAAAAATAAATACATACATATATATATTCCACAAAAAGGTAGAAACCAAGTTAAAAACCACCCTTAAAAACGAAAAATAAACAGTAAAACACAGAAACTGAAAGTTCTCTCTTCCTCTACTTCCATATTTTCAAAGAGATAAGACAGTAAAAAGGTAAAAAAAACAAAACCATAAAAACGGTAACAAAGTAAAAAAAGAACGAATTCCCC
>NW_019104512.1:343149-366101 GCF_001995035.1 Momordica charantia
AATATATATAATTTTATTTTCCTTTATTTTTTACAAATGCTCTCTTATAAATTCTAGAATTAAAGTTAATTTAGTTTTTTTTGGTTCATTGGTGATTTATTTTTATCTAATATAGTATAGTCGTATGTCTAATATTTACTCTTTATTTATATTCATTTCTATTAGTTGGGTTTAATTGATGGGTTACAGAAAATCTCGTAAAAGAGTGAAATTATTTGAGTCAAATTTTAGGTGATGGATTGACTGAATATGATTGATGTGTGTAAATATTAGCATGAAATAATAATTTAATCATCTCTCAAATTGTAATTAAGAATCAAATTGAGAATTACAAAAAGATTACATATCATTTTGTATATTTTACCTTCTTTTTAATTAAATTATAATTTTTATCTTTCAACTTAATTTTTCTCAATGTTTACTATTTTATTTAGCTTCAATTTGTTTTAAATATGTCTCATATGAATTTACTAAATATTTACAATTTTTTTATTGTGGTACATTTTTTTTACCATATTTTCTCGGTCTAAATAAATGTCGCATTAAACATTTTTTGGCTACTAACCTAAGTATATAACTCAACTTGTTCAAGACATTAATAATCTTTTCTAGACGTTATGTTCAACAACAAAAAAAAAAAAAACTTTTTCTACACGTTAAATGTTCAAATTTCCACTATGATTATATTGTAGTACTAAAAAATAATTGTCAAATTTTTGTGATGTTTGGAGACATTTTTTTCAGAGATATAACAAAATTAAGAAATCAATTCTCAAGCTAAAATAGTAATTTAACCTACTGATTTGTTTGGGAGCTGATATAAAAATAGAAAACAGAGGAAAATACTCGAGCAACTAAATAGATTCCCATTTGCTGTATTTTCCATAATTGTTCGTAAAAAAAACAAAAGCTGTTGTAGATATTCTTCTCTTTTTTTTTTCTTTTTTAATTCTTTAATTTGGTAGTTAAAAAAGTGAATATTAATCAATCAAATGATTTCCCATTGAATAAATATAATATTTTATTTTCATGAACTAATTTAATAAAATTAAGAGAAAAGTATAATTTTGATCCCTGAATTTCGTTTACATCAATTGAAAACAATCCTATAAATAAAAACTCGCAAATATGGAGATGCAGATTCTCGGAGGATCTCAAAGTACTTTAACTATTGAATTATACTCCAATTGACAATTCAAAAAATATATTAATGAAAATATTTGAATTGAAAACATGAAACGAAGCTCATTGTCTTACATTTTTTTCCTTCATATTTTCACGTTTCGATCTTTATACATTGAAATATTTAAATTACCCTTTTAATTTCATTTTTTTCACTTAAATCGCAAAAAAATGATAATATGAGTATTTCTTTAAATAATTGATATATTTATGTAGAAATAATATTAGGGATGCAGGAGTTTCGAAATTCATTTTATTAGCACTATGAAACATGAGTAATATTTTGTTAATATATATATTTTTTAAATTATATGATGGAGATGGAGGATTTAGAACTCCAATCTTGAGGTAACACCGACAAAAAATTTAACTTTCTACAACCAAAACTAACGATATCTTTTAGATAGGTAAGATTTGCAACGAAATACATAAACTTTGAAAATGAAAGAAAATGACACTATGTTTCCGTATCGCTTATTCAATACAAAGTCATAACGAAAGTATTTTTATGATTGCGATAAAATAATTTATAAGTGATATTTTAATCCATTAATTATAAAATTAATCCTAGTATAATTCAACAGGTGAAAAATATATGTTAAAATGAGAGTTCGATAATTTACGTATATATCAAAGGTTCACATTCTTATCCAGAATCGTTATAAAAGCGACGATGAAAATATTGAGAGAAATATTGAAATACAGCTCATCCATATCCCATATTTTCAAATGACCATGGACTGACCGGGCAGGTGCCCGTACGCCAATTCCGATTCTCAGGCTTTTGGGGATTCTCTAGCGGTGGGCCCCACTTTCTTTCCTTTACCCAACCTCCTTTCTCAGGCGCGTGTCTCACACCTCCCTCCCCTTCAAGTTTCCAACCAAACCAACTTCTTCTTCTTCATTTTTTTATTTTTCTTACCATCTTTATAAGTACTTTTACGCATGTTTATAATTTTGTTTACATCATTTTTTATTATCAAACATGAAAATTTTAAAATTTTGTTAAATATACTCTCGTTTAAAACTCATCCAAACTCACCAAAACGAACATAGCTCAACAGTAATTGGTATATACCTCCAAACAAAGAGAGGTTGTGAGTTCAAATTCCCTCCCAACCTGTATGCTCAAAACAAAAGAAAACTCATCCAAACTCACTTAAAACTTTTTTTTTAAGTATTTGTATATTGAAAAATATCTAATAAATCTCTGCAACTTTAAAATTTATAATAAGACCTTGAACTTTCCACGATATTTTATATACTAAACTATATTCGATTCCACAAATATATAGTCTATATACATTTGATATACTACTAATATGATTGTTTGATATATTATTAATATAAATAAAAAATTTGTTAGAGGTGAAATTTTAAAAAAAAAAGTGACATATTTTAAAATACATACCCACTCCAATTCTCCTCAAAATAAATATAATAATATTTAAATTAACAAACATTATTAATATTAGCATTAGAATATCTCGTTAAATAAGTTTCTATATTTATTAAAAAAATTTAAATACGTCTCGATGTCGATATCGAACCAATGAAGATATAGAAACGTTGAGTGGATGTGTCATGGAAGTCCCGTGGGAATAACAGCTTAGTTTGTGGGGTCCACAGATCACATGTGGGAGGATGAGCGGTCAACGTCCGTGTGTCCAGTAATAAGGGCACGTGCCCTACAACCGCCGTCCGGAATAAGCTTAGTGGCTTCCCAAAACCACGTGGCGGATGCGTGATCCTCACGCTCCTTTATACTCGGGTCTCCCCTCACGCGCACCATGCACTGGACCCCACTCAGCTCTCACTCTCAGATTCGAAAACAATATTATTATTATTATTCTTATTATTACTACTACTATTTCTTTTTCTGAAACCGATTGCTATATCGACGCGTGGACCCTACGCACCAAGTTCCGCCACTAAACATGGTAGATGGATATAACCGTAACGCTACACGCCCCTTCTGCTGACGCCGTTTCATCCACGTCACTTTTTTTATATTCTCATCGTCTAATGTGTAATAGTATATTATTTTCTGCAAATATAGAGGTAGAAAAATCATAAAAATTAAGGATCCGTTCGATTGAAAACTAAAAACTGTTTTCAAACGTAGAATTAGATTAAAAAGATAAAAATGATAAAACATATTACTTCATATTATAAATTCATTTTATGCTTGTAATGTATTCTAAATTATATAACCTTGTAAAATAATAATTATACAAACTTCATAAAAAAAATGTTAATAAATTAATTAATATAAGTTTAGATTAAACTAAAATTTAATTTGCAACTACTTCTGGTCTACAAATATATTGATAAACAACATTGAACAATTTTTTAAATTGAGATTCAATCAAAAAGACCTGTTAAGACACCTATTTTCATCCAAAAGTCGTGAGTTCGAATCTCCTGCCCACATATTGTATTAAAAAATGGCTAAAACAAAGAACTTAGAGGAGACCAACTTTGGAGAAAAAAAATTTACAATCAGTTAGACTTTCTTTAGAGAAGAGGTTCACAGACGCGTGGAAGTAGAAATTTGAATTGTGATCATTTGGTCGAAGATAAATGTATTAACCAGTTGAGCTAAAGTTGATTTGTTTTAGAAATTTATTCTATTGTATTGATATTTGTGTGTTGATTTTCCAATGTGTGATTTGGTACCTTGATCTTGTTTAAACCTAGTGGATTTTGAAATAATTTTTTTTATGTCCTTTTGTTGAAATTAATATTTAGGTGTAACAAAATCTTTTAAAAATTGTAGCAATTATCCAAATTCAAAGTACAATCTAATGACACGAAAAAGTTTACATTAAGAATTGAAAATTTTTCAAATACTTAAAAAATATTAATTACTACTTCACTTTTACATGTCTTTTTAGGTCTTTGAAGATAAAAAAAATCATGCATTCTTGAATTATATAAAATTAAAGTATTAGAAAGTAAATATAAATGTTTAATATAAGTCAGAATATAATGTCAATAAATTCCATATAATAGTGAGGAAAATATGACCTTTATGTAAGCAAAATTGCATTACTTATATAAATAAATATTACCCATCAATAATGTATTAAGCTAAAGCGATAATTCACATGCATCTTCTGGTTGTGAGTTCAATTTCCCATTCCGACATGTTGTACTAAAAAACAAGTATCTATTATTTCTGTCTATTTGTTTTTCTTTTTTTTTTCTTTTTAAGATTTTACTGCTTAATATTTTTTAATTTAAAATATTTGGTAAAATGTTAATGGTATATTTGCAAAAAACATATATATAATTTCGTGGACTAAAGAAAAATATCCAAACTCAAGAGAAAATTGAGCTAAAGTTCATCAGCCTCGTTAATATGCTCAATAAGAAATATACTTTAGCTATGTCGAATTTACAAAATATAAATAATTAAAAAGATTGATTTTATCACTAATTTAAGCTAGAAAAATTCAATGCATGTGTGATGGTTATTTTTTGTTTATTGTAAAACTTTATTTGATTAACAATTTTAGGTTTTTTTTTTCTTAATGTTAGTTTTGAAATGTTCTAAAAATTGACCAAAATTTTTAATCGTGATTCATTTTAGCTTTAGAACGTAAATATTATTTTAATTTTAATAAAATTGAAAATAATAAGTATAAAATATCATTATTAGAGGTAGATTTTAAACTTTAAAATTATATAAAGATAAATTAGTGAAAAAAATTAAATAAAAAATATTTTGAGTTTATCATCCCATAGAATGGAATTCGAATCTACCACCATTTAGTCGAAAATATATATCTTAATTAGTTGAATTATATTTCAATATGACATGTAAAATAATTTATTGAATCGAGTAAAAGGGGAGAAAAGAAAATAATTTTCCTTTCTGTAAACAAAAAGAGTTATTCCTATTATTCCCAAAAGATATTTTGTGCATTGGAAGAAGCAGCAGGTAGAAAGCGTGAAATTCATGTACGGACTATATAAAGTATTTAAATGACTAATTTAGCCATACGATTTAAATTTGCAATTTGTTCCCACGACGGTAGCCAAAATTAGAGGTTTTTTTTTTTTTTTTTGAGTTCAAAATTAGAGTTTATGGCTTAGTGAAAAAAAATGCAAAATATGTATTTCAGTGCTTAATGTTTGTGTGATTTTTTAATTTCGGTCAATTTACTCAATTTTTATCGTGAAAGTTTATTTTCAATCAATTTTAACATAAATGACTAAATTAAAAAGTGTTTTTATACAAAGGAAAAACAACAAAGCAACGGACCAATAGAACAAAAGAGAACCAAAGGGCCACCGGAAGAATTGGACCGAGCCGAAGCACGGCTCGATGCCGAGCCAGGCTCGACCCATTGCCAAGCCCGATAATCGCCCTCTTATGATCTCCATGCACCTTGGGCCTTGCAGTGTCGAACTAGGGTTCATTTAGGAGGGTCTGGAACCTTCCGAGCGATTATAAATAGGCCATGTAGCCTAACGCTAAGGTAAGCCGAATTCTACACTTGAATTCCATTACCCCACTACTCTCCTTGCTAACTTAGGCATCGGAGTCCGTGTGACAAGAGTCACACTGGTCTAGTTTTGTTCGGTTTTGCAGGATTCGATTCCCCGATAATCAAGTTTGGTGCGAACAGTACTAAAACATATATTTAACGAAACAAAGAGAAAAATGGGTTGACTTAAAACTTTTAAAACCATACAAACCAAATCTTGAAACTTTAAAACCATAGAAACTAAATTGAAAATAATATCTAATAACTAATTAAATTAAAATAAAGTTTAAATCAGATGCAATATTCTTGACGAGATAAATGGTTTGGTTTCGAATGTACAGTGAGCGTCCAATTAGCCTAAGTGATATATTATATAACTAGCAAATAGAATTGTTTGGCCACATACACTCGAACTTGGTTAGGTTGAGGGAGGACTTCATACTTTTATATAGGAGCTTTGTGAGGCGTGGCCATTTCGACCCGTGGATTTTAAATTTCATCGATGACATTTGCATTCTCAAATCGATACTGAGTTGGATTTTTGTTAGGCCAGCCTCTAATTCCATCTTCCATCTGTTCGTTGACACGTGTTCTCAAATGAGTGGTTCCGACCCATCATAATTTAATCTAAATTTTCCAGAGAAAGTTAAAAGTAGAAGGAAAAAAAGAAGGAAAAAATGGAGCATCCAAGAGGAGGGTGGTGAAGGAAAGAAAGGGAGTGTTCTCTTTTTATTCTTCAAATTTGGGCATCGCCACGTGATTCTGCCACGTTTTCTGGATTCCCCATCCCTCCGTCCTCCAGTTTTTTTTTTTCCTCATTTTCTTTGTCAAAAAAAATAAAGAAACAAGTATTTTAGTTTTCGTTATTATTTAATAGTTAATTCTTCGACAAATTACATAATTTTCTGAGGTTGATATTGGATATGTTTGGGAGTGATAGTAGGATCAAGGATGAGTGATTTTGAAAAAATAGATATAACTATAATTGATTTTTCAAAATTACCATTTAAGTGATACCTGATTTTGACAATGACAAAATAATTTTAGTCATGCTAAAATCACTCCCAAACACACCCTTAGATGAAATTAGAAATTGATGGAGAATAAAAATAAATACCAAATATTGATGCAAAATTGTCGTCGACGTGACCAGGGATTCTAGGTGGACTTTGGATCTATTGAGTTGATGTTGTTACATTTTTATATTTATTAATAATCAAAATTTGAATTTCTTTTATTTAATTTGAGATAGAATTCGAGTTTTGAGAGGCTTTTACTCAATTGTGACAATGCGTATTTTATAGAGAGATTAACTAGAGAGATTGACAAAACTTATTTATTTACTGCTTCTACATTTCCTATAAATACCTCTCTAACCATACAAGTTATCTTCTTTCTCTATTTTAGCTATTTTATGAGTAATTGGCCAAAAGAGGGGTGTTCTTTTGTCGTGGAACTTTGAGCTCAACCTAGGTGGTTTGAGCTACACAATATTTCAGTTGAGTTGTTGTATCTTGGAAGAGACAGGCCAGAGAATACCTGATAAATAAATACACACCATAGATGATTGAATCTCCTTAAAGGGAGCGCGAGATACACGCACCTCAAACATAATTGATTATGTGTTTGTTTTTCAATATTTTCTCCAATTACCTCTATTATTTGTAATTCTCCCAACGATTGACAATATTAAAAGCTAGTTGGAGGGATAATTTCATTTATAATAAATTAAACTAGTCCGTTATATATATATAAATATTGGTGCATAATAATTGATTATTTTAATTTTTTTTGTCAAAAAATAAATAAATAAAATTAAAGGTATTCCAATGTACTACCGAGTAAAATGTTTATAAATGTTGTGGATGGCAAATTGAAGTATCGGACGCCTCAGTAATAGCATAAGATAGTGTCGTCTTTCTTGTAAGACAACGTGTCATTGTTAGTATAATGATTGGAGCTTTGTGAGAGGATGTACATGGTTTGAGAAATATAAACAATATATATACGTACATGTCAACCGATGAGTCGAGGAGGACTTGTTGGAAATAAATTTACGAAATAGGAATTTCTAATATAATCAATACAAATGTTTAGTTTAATAAAACAACAGACAAAGAAGGGAGGCAAGGAAAACCTCTAAATTTTGGATTGACATACGTTTGTCAATGTTGTCTATAGAGAAGATGTGTATTCTAACTGCGTTAAATTATTTTGATACTTCACTCTAAAGATACAACAATCTTCGAAGAGGCCTTGTGTGTGGCAGCTAAATTCTCTTAAGAATCTTCAATTTCTCATATGTTCGAGATCATAGTACTTAAAGAACAAACTCTTTTTAATTTTACAGAACAACTTGTGAGAATTTATGTGTGCTGGCTAGATGATGCACTTTAGGAAGCACTCCCTACTCATTAAGGAGATTCAATTTAACAAGTCTGCAACTACTTCTTCGCTAATAGGACTACAACGGATGAGACGAGCTTACAACCTACAAACAGAACTCTACCCATCGATGTGGTACTCAAGTATGTATATTCAGAAACTTAAGTTAGTACTTGGTTTGAGTTAGTRTCGAGTCGAATTGCGTAAACTTAGTCTAAGCTACCTTTCATAGAGGAGCTTTGGAAAGTGTAGCTCTATGACATTGATGCTTATATCTGGTATTAGCGCGCTTTTTGCATGCCAGCCACCTTTCCTTGTTCTATGTCAATAGGATTTCCATTAGAGATATCACCTATTTTTAGGTCGACATTGAGTCGGACCATCCTTCGAGTCGACAGCTACCTGTCCGAACACATCCTTCACGTGAGTGATCAATAATGCTTGTCTTTCTATGTAAATACTTAGTGGATATTGGCTATTGAAATTAAGGGGCACAAGATTTATTGTACTTTCATGGGTAAGGGTATTTTTGTAATTAAGGACATTTGAAGAATTTCAGTACAAGTTTAGCCGTTAAGTCGGTTAAGATCGCTTTGTTACAAGAAAAAGAACTTTACAATGAGTATGGAGAAATGATGCTTAGATAAAAAAGATAAGAATAGATCATTACCAAAAATACCCCTACTTAAGTTGTTGACCTTTTGATAGCATCTAGGGGTAATTTGGTATTTTGCGCTTTAGATCTTTCCTTAAGTAGTAAGTGTTGTCCTCATCATTCTTTCCACTTTTTTTGTTTAATGGTAGGGTTGTTCATTTAAGACATTTTCAACCTTTAATTTCTCCAACCACCAATTTTTTTTTTTTTTTTTGGTTCTCCATAATTTAGTAAGCCTCAAAACTTTGGATCATTTTAAGAATTTGTAGGTTTTTTCTCTACCTAGTTTGAAGTACTTAAATTCACATAAATGTACAAATTTGTATTTGTAAATATAAAACAGGTAAAAAGCTTAATTGATGCAAATAGTGATAGCACAAACGGGCAAATTTGAAATTATTATTTTTGAGTATTAGGTTGAGTGCCACGTCTCTTCTAGTTTTAGTTTTGCACAAGAGAGATGAGACCTTTGGTATGTATGAACTAATTMATCATCTYTACTTTACGCATCTAATCCAGTTAGCTTTTGTGTCATGTCCAGCTCAAATAGTTCAGCGGGTCTATTGGTGTAATRAGTTGCACAATATATATGTATGATTTTGTATGTACCTACTTATCAATTATATTTGATTCGTGTTGCCTCGTTTGTGCTATAATCATGATTTTAGTGGGACTTTATGTATGTCATGTGTGATCAGATCACATTCATAAATATGATAAGTTTATTAGTAGCTAGTACATATCAAAATCTCTATGTTTGGACCAAGTATTTTCTGACCTATTTTTTACTAGGCKGTGGTACATGAATATATACGACATTACCATATGACTATATCTCTAGGCCCCTATGTATGTTCAATGATCTGCATGGTTGGATGTGAGAAGTTCAACTTTCTTGCGTACTYCATCATTAGCATCAACTATACATGGATGATTCATGAATTTACTCTTCACTAAGACTTTGTAGCTTAGTGGTAATGACGTTTTAGCCSTAACATAACAACTCATTAAGAAAATAAATCTCAAGTATATCTTATCAAAGATTAGGAGATAAATCGAATGTTATCTCGCTAGATTAGTAGTAGCACAAGTATAAACATCACTCTRAACAATATGTAAAATAACTGAGATCAGATAAGAAAGTATCTCATGTATCGTAGAATTATGAATAACTCATTTCAATATTCAATTGGAATACATTATTATTCAATTGGGATACATTATTGATTGACAATAATGTTCGGTATTTTTCTCCCAAAAGTCAATTACAGTGATACRTATATATACCCTACAATAAATTAGTGATAAAAAATTGACCAGGATAAAAAGAATAAAAGAAAAGGTAGTTGGTCAATCATTTTTAATGGATTAATCAAAATTTGACATAATTAAATCATATCTTTCCGTGTTAATAATTGATTAACTCAATTTGGATAAACTTCAAAAATAAAAATAAATTGAAAACTCAATTTTGATACATAATTGACCTTTTTTTCAATATTTTTATAATAATTTATTAAAATGTCACGTCTAAAGTTACTGTATATAAAAATACCTACTTTTTACAAACAATTTTCTAATTTTAGACGTAAAAAAGATGTAATATATATTAAACAATTTTATCATTCTACAATAAAAACAGCAAAAATTGTTATCAAACAATCAAATATCTTCCTCAGTTTTTTTTTACGCTAGAAATTCAAGCTTATGACATGTTTAGAAGAAGTTACCAATATTTTAAAAGTAATTGTACAACTAAAAAAGAAAAGAACTTGTAAMATTGTTGTCACACTAAGATAATACAACTCCGATTATTAAGTTTATAAGAGCCTGTTTGATAATATGTTCATTTCTATTTCTTGTTTTGTATTTTATTTTTTTTAAAAAAAATAGATTAGTAGTAACTATTCTTTCTTGGCTTSTCAAAATTATACAAAAATTTAAAAACATTAGAAAGATTCATAAATTAGTTTAAAAAAACGTAAAAAAAAGTATCGTAAAAAAATGCATAATAAACATTAGTAAAAGGAAAAATTCAAAGTATAYCAATCAACTCTTGACAAGCTTAATCAATTTTTTTGCTTCAATAAAAGATTCAATTTTGACCTTAGGATTAAACTTTTACTACACTTACCTCCAATAATTTTAACAAAAAGTTATGCAAGATTCTCCTAACAATCATTAATTTTGATAAAAAAAAAATCAAGTTCTTAAAAAGTATACAAAATTAATCAAGTCTAGACAAATCAAACTAAATATTCAATTAAAACTCACAAATTTCAAAGAAAATTAGATTTTAGTGTCGTATTTCTCTTAAGCTTCATCACATTCATTTGGGTATATGATATGTAATTCATTGAATACATGTTGTAATATTTTTTTTTTAAGGATTCTTTAAAAAAAACCCTATAAAAAAGTAAAAATTACAGCGCATTGATAAATAGGATAGTTAAGTATAAAAGTTATCCACCTTACCAAGTTTGGTAGTGCAAATTGAAAATTTTCAAAATAATAATAATATAAAATATAACTTAATAATTTCGRATATTTTATCCTTTTTTTTATTTATCAAAAACGGAGGTACTGCATTGGACAGATTGGGAAAAAAATAAATAATAAATACCAAACAATTACCAAATATAAATTTTGTTTTTCTTTCTTAAAAAACAAAAAAGATAACAAATAAAAAACTAGAAACAAGAAAGATTATCAAAAGTTTCCATAGATAAGAAAAGAATCAAACAACAAATGATGTCAATTTGCCATTAATATCTAAATTAAATTCATAATTATTATTGGGGCTTCTTTATTTTCACAATTGACTTGGGCGGAGAAAGTGTATATTTTTATTGACCACCATTAAAAAATTGACAGTTATTTATTTTAAGAAAAAAGAAGAAATCTCTCTTCCTTTCTTTAAGTATTCATCTCTTAATTATCAATTTTTAATGATAATTAGTAGAGAGTAGGAGATATCTACCCATCCATCGTCACTTAATATTATTTTTACAAACTTATTAACAGTACTAGTACAAGAGAAAAAGAAAGAAGAAAAAACCAATAAAGGACACACTAAAACTAGAACATGATCAACCAAGTAATCAAGAACTTTTTTCTCTCTCCATATTATTTGCATGTCATTGTTTATACAATGTCATCCAAATGAAATTTGATTCCTACTTCACCTTTATTTTTGAATTAATTCTATTTTGATTTTGATTTATTGTTCACTCAAGTCGACATTGATTCGGTTGATGATTATTCTTTCTTTTTCTTCTTTTTGAGATGGAGTTTGCTAGTAATTTTCTTTTCTATGAGGAAGATGCTGATATTGAGAGATTTAATGTTAGATGCATCTGACAATGTGAGAACTACCTTTCCAATCATCTTTTAAGGTTAATAGACTTTAATTGAGTCAATACAAGATATCAATAACTGATTCGGGCTTGAAAAGAGTTCGATTTGTTGATAACTACTTCCTCGTCATTTTTCTTACAACACTACTATACTATAAACGAGTAAGAGAGGATTTGAATCTACAACTTTAATTGTTTTATATTAATTATAAAAGATGTTGTATATTAATTTGTTTTAATTTAAAAATTAAATAAACAAATAAATGTCACTTTTTTTAGAATATTACAACTCGGATAAGTATAAAGATACAAATCCACGGTCAATAAAAAGATTTAATATATAAATTAGTTTTTTTAATATGTGAGGATTAAAATCCATAATCTCTTGAACAGAAAAATATTAATTACTGTTTAGCTAAGTTCATATTGATTTGATATCCAGATGGGTTACTTCAACTACACTCAAAGTTTACAAGTAATATCTAACCAGAATCATGTTAAATAAAAATTAAAAAAAGAATTGAATTAGTGGGTATGAAAAAAAAAATTGAATTTGTTTTTCTAATTATGCTTTTTATTKCTATTTTTATATGGTGGTGGTGGATGGTGATGGCAAATGGGCATCAAATCAAAGCTACCACATCAATCAAACAAAAGCACACACAAAATAAAAATTAAAAAAAAAAATCCAATATAATTAATGAATTAATTAAAATTAAAGTTTTTTAGTTATTTTTAAAATGGTTTCTGCCTGTCTGTCACAGACAAATGTGGGACCCGGCCGACAAGTGGGTCCCGTCTGAAAGCTACACGCTGTTCACTTGTAAAAATTTGCAGGCTATTGAAATTATAAATAAATCCTTTAAAGCCGGAGAAGAAGAAGCCTACCTTAAAAAATAATAATAATAATAATAATAATAATAATAATAATATATATATATAAAGGTGTGTGACTTTCGTTGAATTTTTCATAAAAATCATACATTAAAATTTTAATCTATCTTTCTTTTTTTCCTTTTATATCAATGAGTGTCTGTTGAATGAGAAATTTTGACAAATTACTAAATGCCACATCGTAATTTAAAATTATATTTTGGGACCAATCATAAAATTACACGTGTCCTAAATTAATTTTAAATCGGCAAATCAAAATTGTGACATGTGTCTCTCTTAAGGTCGTCCGATGAAATCAATTAATTGGATTTTAAAAAAAAATCATAAAGAGATTGGACCCAATCCCATGGCCCATTAAGGCCGATTGTGCGTGCCTTAATAGAATTTCATTCGTGGCTAGTAGAATTAARCATCTACTAGTGTCCGCACCAGCTTGTGTGTGCCTCGACTAACTCATGAGACGACCACCTGATCCTACAATTTTTGATATCGAAAAACACATAAGAATTATTAATTATTAAGCTAGGTGACCATCATGAAATTTGAAATTAAATTTTTAATCATCGATTCTAATACACGTCGGTGATATAATTTTGAGAGCTCAAAAAAATTAATTGCAAAAGTTGAAATTGGAAAAAGAAAAGCAAAGAATTGTCTTAGTGTAGTAGTAAGGCACCTAACTTTTTCTTTCGAGATTGGAAATTCGATCTCCATCCCTACAGTTCACTATAGGAAAAAGTACAACAAGTTGCTAGCAAGATAGTATATTGCAGCAATGGGCAATAAGACACATGGATTTTGGACACTGAGTAATGGACATCTATGATAATGTTTGTTGAGGGAGAAATTCGAACAAGTGACCTGTCAAGCGTTGGGGAAGACAGTTGGGTACGATGACTACAAACAATTACGAACATACATTATGGTATCGTACAAGCGCGCCACTTTTGGAATTGTATGCGAGGCACGTTGCATGGATGTGCCACCTACTAAGCGTCAGAGATGTCCACCCTCTGCCCGCYTGCCAGAATCCCGTACCACGTCGCATAACCCTACAACTAAAGTTGTCGTCCTTCCTAGTCAGCCACCCACGCCTATAAAAGGAAGAACTACCATCAYTACCAAGTAAGTGAAAAATCTATCACTAAATCTATAGGATGTTTACCCCTATTCTTTACTCTGATTACTGACTTGATCGTCAAAACTTTTTAGACATGACACCACACTGGTGTCGAGTTTTCTAGTTGTAGAATCATTTGTCCATCAGCAACGTTTCGTTCTAAAAGACATGCAGACCTCTCAAAAACTCGTCATCAACAATGTTCACGATATTTTCTAATTTTGTTATCTCTTMAATTTTTAGAACATAAATTTTTGCCATTTTAATCCCTTAAAAAGAGATAAGGTCATAAATTGAGGTTTAGAGACATATTCCTGTGTTTTTCCTAAATAAGCCATTAGCTACCAAACATTGGATTTATAGCATCAATTATATGCTATATTAAGAAATTAAGAAATGTTAGACTCACTTATTAATTATTTTTTGGCACAACTCATTTATTAATTATTTTTTGGCACAACTCATTTATTAATTATGTTTTATTAAATAAATTTGATGATATATTATATATTTTTATTATTATACAAATATGAGGATGAGATATAGAGCCACCTTCACCTCTAAGAAAGGAGTAGAGGAGTACATGCCTGAGTTATATTCATATATTGACTATATTACATGATATTTTAAATTGGATAGATGTGTTAATTTGACTAATGGTATAGATTTTTTTTTTTTAATTTATAAATCAATGTAGGCCAAACTATTGGATGACAAAAACTTTCCTCCATTAATGAAAAGCGTAATTAAATTGTTTGACCGTTTGAAAATGGAGATTATTAAATTTGGAGATTGTTTATTTATTTTAGTAAAGAAATATTTTGGTTACTTCAACTAACGTTTATAATTTTCATTTTCGTCCTTGAATTGAGGATTAATAAATTCATTCCTAACATATAATATTATCACAAAATTTAGATAGATAGGCAGTGGCCTAAAAAAATTCCATAATTCAAAATAATTTTTTTTAGAATGATAATTCAAAAGATTTGATAACTCTAATCCAGTTGGATTAGATTTATAAGCTTATTTGAATTGGGTTCGGCTATAAATTCTCTTGAAAAGGATTAACTCAAACTTATTATTAATTAAAAATTCTCTTTCTACCTTATAATAGCAAAGTCGCTTTATCGAGTTTACACAGGTGTTTCATAATTATGATCGAATTACTAATCTTAATTAATATTTGAAAATAATTAAACTTAATGTTGATGTAGAGATTTGGCTTCTCGAGATCTCGCCAAATGTGCACCAATCCTCTAAATACAGGGATCGACGGRTCAACGTAACCTGCAAAACAGATTGAAACTAGGACCGGTGTGGCTTTACCACACGGACTCCGATGCTTAAGTTAGYATCAGAAGTCGAGTGTCGAGAATAGGATGTTTAGGCGTACCATTTGGGGTTTGGTTCATCTCTTACTTATAGTCGTCCAATCCCAATCCTCTCTAGATTTGCCCTAGCCGAATGTTAAATCTATAGGCCCGTTACTTCGTTGTTGGTTTTAGGTCGGATTGAGAATCAAGGCGAGTTAATATGGGTGTAACTGCGCAACGGTCGGATGTACCGTTATAGTTCTCGGTCGGGGCCGAGAACTGCTCGACGCTGAGAAGGTCTCGACGCCGGCCACTGGTCGGACGGGGGCCGGCTCAGGTCGCCGGGTGCCGGCCCCCTTTCCTGGCTCGTGCTTTCTTCTCGGGTTCCTTTCGGCCTCCTGTCGCTTGGTCTCTTCTTTTTTTATCTTCCCATAACACTTAATATTTTAAAGAATTTCCTAAATYAATCCCATCAAACTCGTGAACTTTAGGGCCGTGTTCAATAATCATTTCGTTTTCAGTTTATGTTTCTCAAAATCAAGTCTAAAAACACCACTTCTATCTACGTGTTTCCTTCTTCCGTTATCTATTTTTTGWAAACATTTTCAAAATCTAGACTAAAATTTGAAAATTAAAAAAAGTAATTTTAAAATTTAGTTAGGAATTCGAATGCGCTTTTAAGTGACGTGAAAAATATATCAAAAGAAAGKGTAGAAATCAAGCATGGTATCTAAAAACAAAAAAACAAAAAAGTTGTCAAACAAATTCAACCATTTTTATACAAATTTACTAATATCTTGACCTATTAAAATTTTATTTGAATGCAGTTTTAAAATTTTCTTTTTTTTTGGGTAAAATAATAATAATAATAAAATGGAATCCCAGAAAGTGTGGAAGGGGTCAATGAATTGAAGGAATGAAAATAATTAGAAAAAAGTTAGATATGGCTCTGAAAGCGTGTAAAGGGCCACCGGCCACCCGTGTCTTTGACTGAGCGTTGACCAGTCAATCCTATTTTTWAAAAAAATAAAGCCTAAATTATAAGTTGTTTTGTTGATTTTATCGATTTTAATCTCTCAATTTTGAAATTATTTTAATAAACTCTTAAAACTCTTAATCAAGTTCTGATGGAAAGAAAATAATAAGGTGTGTTATTCAGTCAATTAGATTTATATTGACTTCTTTTTAGTACAACATGTGGGGTGGAGGTTTGAACTCATAACATTTTGGTTAGAGATAGATGCATTAATCATTTAAGTTAAGTTCGGTTTGACATGTTCATATTGACTTTAATTATGTGCTTAATTGGTCATTATTGCATGTGATACTTTTAAAATTGTATCACTAAGTGATAAACTAATAGAATAAATAATAACGATATATTAAATACAAAATTGGTAATTTATAGACTTGTTAGATTTTTTTTAAGTACATGAACCAGATAGATATAACTTTGAAAGTTAGACCTATTATAAACTTTTTAGATTCACATAAATTAATTAGCTACGAGCTTGAAAGTTGCTAGGCGTATCACTCCCACGGAAACCTGATGAGCTTAGGAAGATGAGACTACGTCCCTTTTCTTAGGTAGAGTTCGTCAAATGAGATATTCACTGACATTTAGTAAAAGTATGATTATGCATGTAAGAGTATCCTTAAAGCCAGCATTGAATCCTCGTCGGCCCAAATCTTCGAGGCTCATCTCCCCAAATCATTCCCCTATATTTACAGTGGAATCAAATACTTCTCAAAGGTATAAAAATTATTGCGCCCAACCTCCTGCTCTCCAATTTTCCTCCTGCTCTCCAATTTTGATCTTTTGACCTGAATTTTAAACTTCGAAGTGTATTTGATAGAACATCACAATAGTGTTGAGTGCTAGCTCATGATCTACGAAGGAGATAGTCACATCACTCTGACTCGACTCTTCAACCAACTTAGTTTGCCACATCTTGCCCAAATTTCAGCATCAACAAAAGTTGTAAAACATTTCTTTAATGTTTGCTGAAACGTCAATTTTTTTTTATATTTTAATGGCAACTTAAACTTTCAAATGATGTAACTAATAATAATAGCAAGGGATTTTTTTTAAAGAAAAATTGAAATAAATATATAATGGGTTTTGGATGTAGTAAGAAAGACAATAAACATTGATAAAAATTGGAAAAGACAATCTACATTTTTAGGCTTTAATATTGGGATCAAGTTTGTTAAGTTTTAATTGGTTTGATTCTTTCTTATATTTATTTAGTTATTGATATGGACTCACATTAATTTATAATATTGTTTAGGCTACTTTATTTTTTGATATTTTGAGGGGTTTTTTTTTTAAGAATCTTTTTAGGCAAGTATTTAAAAAAAACGAATTTAAAACAATATAATAAAATTGAAAAAAAAAAGTTTTACACTGTGGCAAGAACTGAGGCAAATAAAAAGTTTGAGAATATGAAAAGAAAGACACTAATTTAATTAGGATAACTAAGAATTTGATATATAAAAGGTCGTTTTTTCTCCATCATAAAAAAAGGATACAAATTGAGCTTCAAGAGAAGACTTAAARCAATAAATATGAAAAAGATATTYWGAGTTCAAGTTCTTTTCTCTTCTTCATATCCACTTTTCTCTTGAGATTAACGAAAGCATCTCTAATTACTCATTTTTTCTATGCATTATATAAAAATTTATTTTATGTTTTGACGTTAAACTAGTAACTTCTTCTAAAGGCTTAATAGATGTAATTAATTAGTTTTTTCTTTTAGATATTGTTGTCTTTTCATTTTCTACTTTGAAAAATACTTATGGATTATAAGATTCTTTTATGTTTTTGCATTAAACTAATAACTTCTTCTAGAGACGATGTAATTGATTTTTAGATACGATTGTCTTTTTATTTTCTACTTTGGAATATTTTAGATGTTGACTGATCAACTGTTATATCTTATTGTTGATCACTACTTAGAAATTCGACACCGTTTATGATGCTTCTTGTTTGCTTGCTAGGTAGCATTTTGCACAACATGAAGCTGGACCAGGAGAATTAGTTCTTCTATCCTCTTCCAAGTTTGAAGTTTGTGTGTGAGTGTTTTATACCAATATATATTTTAGTCGGAAACATTTGAATACATTTTCAATTTGGTATCTAATATTTTRAAAATGTTTCAACTTCTCTCTCATTAAGTTTTTACTGTCACAAAATGTTTAAATTAACCGATAAAATGATGATGTAATGTCAAAATACGTTTTATTAATTGAGTTGAAAATACTCCATGTTTAAATCTGATGAAATAAATATTTCATTTACTAATTTTTTTAAAAGACTTATTTTAATATGAATTAGCAAGTATTAACTTACTCGACCGAAAGTGCTTATTTTTATAGAAAATTGACYCATTAACATCGTTAGCTAAATTATACATATTGTCAAACTTGAGTATAACATAGCTCAATTGGTTAAAACATTAGTAATAATTTCCTCTACTTTATCTAATTGGATATTTGCTTTCTTCTCCCAATTTGTTTTGTCACATCATATATATCAAATTCAATTAACAAATGTCCAATAGACCTATCATGTCTTCAATTAGTTAATAGTGCTAATGATAGAGAACACACGCATAAAATCACATTTCAAAGTTCTAACACTATCGTAGCGGTGACCCCTGCTATGATTAAAAATAGTTAGATAAAGAATGATGGAAAAAGTATAGATYAATCGATTCTCCTATAAGTTCTTCAAACATGAACTATTTGATTTTCACCTTCTATAGTTAAAAATAAATAAATAATAACAATAATAAGGAATAAGAAAAAGGGATAGAAAAAGCTTARCACCATAGGGATTATATTGGTTCACCCTCAATCTTAGAGACTACGTCCAATCTTTTGCAAAAGTAGGKTATACTATAATTGGAATATTGTAATGGAGATCTCACTCAAGATATCACTATATAATGACTATCTTGTTTCTAAGTACTCTAACAATGACTATCTATGATTACACAATTGAAAACATCCTCTCACTAAACCCACGGATACAAAACTCMTTTTTCACACACTGCTCACAACCACTACAATCTCTTTTATTTGGATTCTGTACAAATAAAATCTTTGACAAAATGACTTTGTTCGTAGAAAATCAAATATCCTAATTCTTAKAAGAAAAAATATTATRCTTCTTAGTAGACAACAATATCCTACCTCTTGTAGGAATTCATAGCAGTGTTGAAATCATTTTTCTCGTAGATACGAGTGATCTATTTTGACTTTATTATCCCAACAATAACTCTAAAACATTGCTCAAATACAAACATGATCCTCATATAGGTCTCCAAGTCCACTTTTGCAATTGGGTTTTGTGTGATAAATCTCATGGAATGGTGAGGTGTGTTTTGAACTTTTGAGCTAAGTGGCAAACAATTGGAAAAGGCTTTAGTTTCTTCAAAGGAGGAGGGCTTGAAAAAAGGCACCCAAATGGGAATAGAGGACGAGCATTTTGTGGCAGTGTTTTATGATGTTGAGACATTTTTGATATATATATAGAGAGAGAGAGAGAGAGTTGAGAATTCATGAGGGTAGGATTGGTAATTGGCCCTTTTCTTTTTAATCACTTTTTCCCACATGCATTTCCATGTGAATTCCTTTGGGGTTTGGGGTCCATATGACATGTACACTCAATTTGATAGATGTAGTGGGAAAGTGCCAATGCAAATGCATGCCATAAATGAAGGTGTGTTTTGGTTTTGGCCAAATGTTATTTTCCTTGCTCTTTTCTTTTTTATTCCTTCTTCAATTTCCAATTCTATCATCATTGTATTGTTTTTTCTCGATGGAGTGCTGATTTCGAACCTCTAATCTTCAGGAAAAAAAATATTAATATATTACCTAGTTGAGTTATATGCTATGATTGACCTGCAGTTTTGATAGTTATCATATACTGCTGGTTTAAATTATAGGTMTTTTGTAACAATTCTTCCMTATAGCTAAAATCTAAACATTTCTTAATACAAATCTAAAAGAGGATGTTGGAAACAAGATGGAAGGARAATGTTTTGGAGGCCATGTTCTTTCTTTAGCAAGTAAGAAAAAAAAAATTATCCTAATCATTTTCTTGAATTAAGGATTATTTTCTCTTCCAACAAGAGTTATTTTCTTTCCTTAAAAGGTGCTAGCTTGTTTAGGAAGGTGTCCAAGCAATGAAGGAAAGTGATTTAAAGTGAATGGGTGAATTTCCATCCACATGGGTGTGGACCTCACCAATAATACATAATTAATATATATATATATATATATATATATATATATATATATATATATAACATTTGCCTTTTTTAATTTAGTCTCTATTTTTAACACTTTTTAGCCTAGACTTGTGATAGGATAAATTTACCTGACATAATACTTAATGAATTAACAAAAAATTAGAGGAGAAAAAATGTCATCAAAGGAAGAAAGTTTAGGACCCGTTTAGTAACGTTCTCGTTTATTCATTTTTAATAAAGAAAAATGAATTTCATAGCCCAACCTCCATGAATTCAAGTAAGATAAAACAATCTATTTATTTATGGTGTGGAAGAGATTGGAAATGAGAACGAGAAAGAATTGGAAATGAGAACGAGAAAGAAAAAACTTGTTTTGGTTGATTCCAAAACTTCTATACAATTTTAACAATGTTCCCAAAAAAATGAGAAAGAAGAAACACAATTAGTTACAAAATGCTTAAATTTCTTAAAGAAACTTGGAAATGAGAAACCAGAACATTACCAAACGAGCCCTTAAAATCTTAATAATTTCTTATAAATTTGGAGAAGGAACCACAAACTTGTCTCTTATGTGACATTTTCTCTTCTAAATATCGGTCAATTCACTAAATATTATGTCAAGTAAGTTTGTCATTAGTCATTTTTAACATTTGATAGACTAAATTGAAAAAATTAAAATAAAAAGAACTAAATTGAAACTTTACTCTTAAACATTATAAACTAAGGGTGTGTTTGGGAGTAATGGTAAAATTAGTGATTTTGAAAAAAGAGATTTAAATATAATTGATTTTTCAAAATCATCATCCGAATGATACTTTAAAAATCAATTTAAAGTGATTTTAGGGTGTGTTTGGGAGTGATGGTAAAATTAGTGATTTTGACAAAAAGATTAATCATAATTGATTTTCCAAAATCAGCCTACAATTGATGTCTCAAAAATCAATTTAAACTAAAAATCAATTTTAAGTGATTTTGAGTTTAAAATCAACTTTCTAATTTTATGAAAGTCTAAAATCAACTTTCTAATTTGCCAAACATGATCGTGGTGAGGGGAGTGATTTTGATAACGACAAAAGCAAGCTTTCCTAAAATTAAATTTTAATTTGTCAAACGTGATTAATATAAAATGAAGTTATTTTGACAATGACAAAAGTATCAAAATCACTCCCAAATATACTCTAAAACATATCGAAGAATTTTAAAAAAAAAAATGAAAGAATTTAACATGGGCCTAACTTGAGCTTGACATGGGCCTTGAGCAAGAAAGTTAATTTGGACTTGGACTTGACCTTGGGCTTGAAAATTACACAAATATATATTTGTTATGACACGTATAATAATAGAGGAGCTTCGACTTTCTAAAAGAAAAGAGCAATTTCTTTCCTTGTACTACTTTTTTAATTTTTTTTTTTTTTAAGTTTCTCTTATACTACTTTATTTGATATTAAAACAATATTATCTACACTCTTCTATGACTTTTCTTTCACAAACATGAATTATGAGTTTTCTCTCTTCTTCGAATATTCTAATTTTTGAGTCAAATAAGTTGTAATTTTTTCCAATATACGATTTTTCTTACATTGAGGCTTCTTCCATCGTTTCGACCAAAATTCCTATCTCCTAAATTTGTTCTCTCTTAATCGAAGCAATTTGAATGTGATTAAAATACTTCAAGTTTTTTTGGTAGCTCACCCGCAAAAGTAGACCCATATGTAATATTTATTTTTCAAACTAATCGTCACATTATATTTTCATCTTCATTTTAACGGGRAAGCTAAGGAGGCGGTTTTCAAATAATTTCACGAGTTAAGATTAACATTAAACTCTCGAAACAAATATATATTGATTTTCAAACGACTATTAGTTTTTTTCCTACYGGTAGTATAACTTAAACATATAACTGGCAAAGAAAGGAAAAACTAATAGTTATTTGCAAAATTAGCAACCACATTTCAATTTTATAAAAATAACAAAATTCAGAAGTTCAGCCATGCATAATATATAAAAATTCCAATTTACCCTCTATTAACACTTAGCTAAACACAGTTATAACTGGTGTATTTTGTATAAATTAAATCAACTATAATTGACATATGTAGTATATAATACATCAAGATAAATCATTCATAACGATATACATTATTTGAACGTTGAAATATCGATGATATACATAATTTAATATATAATCTATATACCACTGATATATCTGAAAAATCAGGAAGGGTAAAATCAGTATAGGTATTCGAAAATCATATTTCAAATATTTTATACAAAATTTAAATATTTTTTT
>NW_019104512.1:366136-394664 GCF_001995035.1 Momordica charantia
CMWTKRWKTATCATTAAACATATGATATATAATTGATATATATTAAACGTTTGATATATTATTGATATATATTATTTAATTATTGATATATATGTGTGTTGATATATCATGAATATACCTTATATACTTTATGTTATGTTTTACTTCAACCGAAAATTTTTGTTTGGAATTATAAATTGAATGTGTAGTTTTACACAAAATTAAAAATTTTAGATAACATCGTAAAAACTATTTTCCTTAAATTACTAGTAAGTTGGAGGTTGTTTAACAAGGATTCRAAAGTGATATACCTAATATTTTTATCAATATTTATATATTTGTCAAAAAATTTTACTGGGAGATTTAATTTACCGCATATTGGTTCGAGATATAATGTAGTTGGAGAAAATGACATAGATAACCTAAAAAAGTTTTTAGTTTGCTCAATYGACCTCAATTATAAAAATTGACTMAACTGACCCAATTTTAACTTTTATGACATTTCAGAGAGTATGTAATTACGAATGTACCATCGAATTTCAAGGCCACAACCATGGCTGTAGTACGACCATGAATTTGGACAGAACGTAAAGTACATCTAATTCACGGTCGTGGCGTTATTTTCATGACCATGGTCAAACTAACAATGAGCTAGGTTATTTTCATGGTCATGGTCAAGCTAACAATCGACTAGGTTTTCATGGCCATGGTCAAGCTAACAATGGGTTAGGTTATTTTCATGGCCATGGTCAAGCTAACAATGGACTAGGTTTTCATGGCCATGGTCAAGCTAACAATGGGCTAGGTTTTCATGGCCACTGTTAGTGTTAGCTTGACCATGACCATGAAAATAATCTAACCCATTGTTAGCTTGACCATGGCCGTGAAAAATAGTACGACGACCGTGGTGTTCATGAAAGACAACTAATTGGCTATGTTTGATCGTTGTTAAATTGTTTGMTTTACCATGACCTTGAAAGTTAAGACCACGACCGTGAATTAGATGTACTTTGCGTTCTGTCTAAATTCATCGTCGTACCATGACCATGGTTGTGGCCTTGAAATTCGACAGAATCAATATCCTCGTTCAATTTGCACGGGGATTGAAATTCAACAGAATCAAATTCACGGTCGTACCACGYCCACGGTCGTACCACAAGGATTGACTAATGTAACTTTTGACCTACAACAATACTCATAAAAGTTCAGAAATTTCATTCACTCCAACTACATATATCATATTCTGGACGAATCGAAAACAATATTATAAACCAATAAAAAACTAACCTCGTTCAATATGTCAAAGATGAAAAATTGACTTCCTTCAAGGTATTCATAAGATGTGAAAAATGTTGGAAAAAGTGTGGAGGTTCTTCAAAAAAACGTGAAAGATGTGCATGATGACAATAAGAATTGAAAAATACTTTTATTTTTTGCAATCTATGCGAATGTGTGAGTATATATTAAATGATAATACAAAAAATTGGTGGGMAATTAATAGGTTGGTGGTACTTTAATAAATTCATGGCCATGAATCAAGTGAAACTCACCTTTTAATTACATCAACCTACCCACGTGATTCCTTACCAGATTCATTGTAGTTTAATTAAATCGGGGGTATATTCGTAATTACAAACTCTCTRAAATATCAAAAAAATTAAAATTGAGAYCAAGCAGACTAGAATTTTTTTTAGATTATATATGTAATTTTCCCAAGTTAGCTTTTGCGATTCAATCCAGATATAACGGTACCCTTACCATTTGTTGTTCTACGAAGCTCTCACCTCATCCCCTCCCAAAACCCCCCGCCATCACACGATCACCAGAAGAAGTTCACTGCAATGGCGACGCTAATGTCGGCCTCCAGAATTCAACCCGCAGCGTGTGTTCTTTCCTCCTCGATCAAGCGCCTGGGTTTCAATTCCCTCCTTCGTTCCAATTTCTCGGTTTCTCTTCCTCGCCATTCCTCCTCCTGCTTCGCGCGCTCTGGAGGTTCACGAACGCTCTCTATTTCCATGTCCGTTACCCCTCTTGAAACCTGCGTCAAAGCCTCCACCACTGTGCCCAACAGCCTCGGCGACTGTAATTTCCTCTCTTTGTATCTATTTCTTGCTTTTTGGAACGGCTATTTATGCCCCTGTTGGTTTTTCTTTTTCTTCATGTGGGGTCTTCTTTATTTCTGTGTTGAATGTGGACTTAATATCAGGTACATTTGCTAAAAATTGTAGTAATTCGTCATTGGTTGGATTTCTTTTACTTCCCGTTTGGAATTTATGTGTGTTTTGAGAAATGAAGCTAATATGACAGCTAGTGAACTTGAAGATTATTGGATTTTGTATGTAAACATCAAATGTTTCTTTCATAAATTATGCAAGCATAACATGGACAGAAACTATATGTAGCACAATAGAGGTCGGATGAGAATTTGAACCTCCAACCGGTTATTGGTGTCTTAACTAGTTGAACTACTGACTGGAGCAATAATAAATAAAATACAGAAAAATAATTCAGAAGTAATTTGAGTTACTTGGACAACCTTGAATAGAATCGAGTTCTAAAACGATTTGAGGTATTTGGATCCTCCTCTCTTTAAGTCTAAATCAAACTGAAACCAACTAAACTATTGCCTACGGCCAACCTTTATCTTTTCTTATTCTCTATTTATGACAAATTTCTTGACTAATGATTAACATAGCCTTGATATCCTTAGAATATTTCTTATCCTAATTGTGCTCCAAATAGTAAACTGCATGAATTTGATGTACTAGTATATAACCTCAATTTAGGCTTGGTTATTGAAAATTTTTGTACATTTTTTCAGGCCCTTTTTGCCAAAGGGTATTACTGACCTTGGAGGAAAAGCATCTACCTTATGACCTAAAGTTGGTAGACCTGTCAAACAAGCCAGAATGGTGGTTATCTAATTTGCTCTCTCCTGTGTTGAAATTAGTTTTTGTATAATTAGTTTAATTTATCAGAAAGCTTTTCTAATTGACAGAGGAAGTCCTGTATTTATGATGCTTTAAGTGTGCAAGTCTTTGAACTTTTTATCTACTTGTCTGAATTATTCTTTTGTGTCCAGGTTCTTAAAGATAAATTCAGAGGGCAAAGTTCCTGTGATTAAATTTGATGAGCAGTGGGTTGCAGATTCAGATGTTATAACACAAACACTGGAAGAGAAGTACCCAAGTCCACCTTTGGCCACTCCTCCTGATAAGTCTTCAGTGTATGTTTTATGTTCTACAGTTGCCTCAGTTTTGAATTTTCCTATTAGGTGTAAGTTCAATTATATGGCACAATTACTGGAACCAAGTACTAAAAAATTTACCTTCTGGAGTCTAAGCCGATGAGTGTCCAGCGTCTGTACTATGTATGGATCACCCAAAAACATGCTCATGATTCATGAACATACAAACTGGTGTTAAGATGATAGCTCTGTGAGGGTAGTAGGAGATTTGTTGATGTAATCTGTTAAGTTACCTTATGTTGTATAAGAGTTAGTCTTAGTACTTTCTGTTTTAGTGAGTTAGTTTTAGTTAAGTCTGCTTTTGTCCTTGGTTGGTCTCTTATAAATAGCCAACCCACTCCTTTGTACAAGGCAGAATCAGAATAAAGAAGTTTTCTTCAAGAATTGGTTTACACCAAATTGGTATCAAAGCCCCAAAAAACTCCTTGGGATCTGATGGCAGGAAAGTCCACAGCACCTTCCGGCAAGKGACCTGCGGCGGATCTCTCAACAACTCAACCACTCTCTCCAAGAACAGCTACTGATYGTTATTGTTGGTAGAAGATTCCTTGGGGGAGGTTCATTCCAGTGTGCAGACTATCCACGAGTYGATGGAAAATTTGTCAAAGCACCTAGAAAATATTGCGTTGGAACAAGAACGGTTACGTGAGGATTTGGGTAATCGTGAGGGCCAACAAAGATTTGGACTTMAAGAACGTCCAAGAAACTGTTCCCAAACTCCGATTCCACAAAGAAACATGGAAAGCCGTGGAAGACGATGTCAAGATTGGTAGCTGAGACTTCGAGAATCAGACTCTTCTGGCGAGGAGGAGGATTTTTCTCGACACAATCCTCGTTTTAGGGGGGGCGAACATCAAAACAGAGGAGGCGTGCGTACAGACTTTCGAATGAAGATCGACTTACCTCATTTCAACGGTAAGATGGACGTTGAAGCTTTCTTGGATTGGGTAAAGAACGTTGAGAACTTCTTCGACTATACCAATACACCAGATGATAAGAAGGTACGACTTGTGGCATTTAAACTTCAGTCTGGCGCCTCAGCCTGGTGGGATCAACTGGAAATAAATCCGACGGTGCTTAGGTAAGCGTCCCATTCGTAGTTGGCCGCGGATGTTGCGCCTCATGCATGTTTCTTACCGCCCAACTTTGAACAATTATTGTACCAGCAATATCAGAAATGCCGCCAAGGTTCTAAGACCATTGCCGATTACACCGAAGAATTCCATCGTCTGGGCGCCCGAACAAACTTAACCAAAAGTGAAGATTACAAGATTGCCCGCTCTGTTGATGGCCTCAGGGAAGACATTCAAGATCAGTTGGAYATCCAGACATCCAGACATCCAACCCATTGGTCTCCTGACAGATGTTATCATGGCTACAAAGATTGAAGAACAGATAGAACGAAGATGGGGCAGGCAACCGGTTAGTCGAACAGCTTGGGATAAGACGGTTAATTCTAAATTTTCTCCCTCGGACATTGGCAAACCAATCACTGTCGGCAACTCTTCCTCTGCATCCAGCTCSAAAGTAACAGAGGAACAAACTAAAACTTTTCCTCCAGTCAAGAACACTGATTTGGTATCCAAGAAAGAGTTGAATCAATTTGGTATCCAAGAAAGAGTTGAATCAGTATGCCCGTCCGACAATGAAAAATGTTTTCGCTGCGGACAAGTGGGTGGTCATTTGTCCAACGAGTGTCCGCAATGACGAGCTCTGGCAGTGGTCGATGACATTGATATCGATGATGTTGAGATTGAGTCCCCAGGGGAGGAAGAACTCTCCTATGTCGAACCTGATGATGATGATTTCATTAATTGTGTCATCCAGAAAATTCTCTTGGCACCTAAGGTCGATCTGSCCAACTAGCGACATGCCCTCTTTCGTACCCGTTGTACTGTGAACGGCAAAGTGTGCAACATCATYATCGATAGTGGCAGCAGTGAGAACATGGTTTCTTAGAAGTTAGTGTCTGCCCTTAGCCTCAAACTTGATGCACACCCCCATCTGTATAAAGTTTCGTGGATTCGGAAAAGGGGTGAGACATCCATTTCTTCTGTCTGCACCATACCCCTAAGCATTGGTAACCAATATCGTGATCAGATTGTGTGTGATGTCATCGATATGGATGCTTATCACATTCTYTTGGGCCGTCCTTGGCAATATGATCTCCAAGCTATACATAAGGGYAGGGAAAACACTTATGAATTTCACTGGATGGGCAAGAAAATTGTTCTATTGCCTTTGACATTGGATCACAAGACCCGGAAAGAATCACCTTCTCCTTCTAAGCAACTATTTACCATTTTTAATGGTAAGTCGTTTATTCAAAAAGGCGACCCTTTGATATGGGCGTTGGTGGTCAAAGGTGACTTAAATCCTACGCCTCGTGCCCACCATCACCCGGATATTCAGCGCCTATTGGATAATTTTGCTAACTTGACACAAGATCCCTCGGGCTTACCTCCTTTGCGTGATATACAGCACTGCATCGACCTTATCCCTGGTGCCTCCTTACCCCATTTACCACACTATCGGATGAGTCCCACTGAGTATCAGATTCTACAAGACCAAGTCAACGACCTTCTTCTTAAGGGACACATCCGACCGAGCCTTAGTCCCTATGCAGTGCTTGTGTTATTGGCACCTAAAAAAGATGGTTCATGGCGGATGTGTGTCGATAGTCGGGCTATAAACAAGATCACAATCAAATATAGATTTCCTATACCTCGGCTGTCCGACCTTTTGGATCAACTTAGTGGCACATCTGTTTTCAAAGGTAGACSTAAATAGTGGCTACGACCAAATACGGATCAGACCTGGCGACGAGTGGAAAACAACCTTCAAAACAAATGAAGGGCTATTTGAATGGCTTGTGATGCCTTTTGGGTTATCAAACGCACCAAGCACTTTCATGTGCCTCATGAACCAGGTTTTACGTCATTTTCTTAATAACTTTATTGTAGTTTATTTCGGTGACATACTTGAATAGTAAAGTAGTTGATGATCACTTAACACACTTACAAACCTTATTCCAAGCCCTTCAAGACAATCAGTTATACATTAACCTAGCTAAATGCTCCTTCCTCACTAGTGAAATAGCATTCTTAGGCTTTTATACATCAAAACATGGTATTTTGGTCGACCCTTCAAAGGTTGAATCGATTCAAAACTGACCTACTCCCACATCTGTTAGGGATATCCAATGTTTCCTAGGCTTGGCATCCTTTTATTGTAAATTTATCCGACATTTTAGCTCTATTGCAGCCCCATTAACAAATGCCCTGAAAAAAGGTAAATTTGGTTGGGATAAGGAACAAGACATTAGCTTCCAAACTTTGAAACAAAAGCTTAGTTCCACACCCGTTTTGACCCTACCGGACTTTTCCCACCCCTTTGAAGTCGCCGTAGATGCTTCAGGAACTGGCATAGGGGCTGTGTTGTCCCAACGAAACCACCCAATAGAATACTTTAGTGAAAAACTTACCCCGCCTAGACAAAAGTGGTGTACTTACGAACAAGAACTTTATGCTCTAATTAGAGCTCTCAAACAGTGGGAACACTATCTAATTGGCAAGGAATTCATACTATTCACGGACCATTTCTCCCTTAAATACATACAAACACAAAAGACAATTAATAGAATGCATGCTAGGTGGATTGCTTTTCTTCAAAAATTTGATTTTGTAATCAAACATAAGGCTGGAAAACCTAATAAAGTTGCTGATGCTCTTAATAGGAAGGCTAGCCTATTAACTCTACTCACTGGACAAGTGATTGCCTTTGATCATCTACCAAATACATATGAACATGACAGTGACTTTCATACCGTTTGGCTCCAATGCCATGAGCATGTTAACAACAATGATTTTCATATCCTTGATGGGTACCTCTTCAAGGGGGACCGTTTATGTATCCCACACACATCTTTAAGGGAGATATTGATCCAAGATTTACATAGCGGAGAACTGGCTGAGCATTTAGGCAGAGACAAAACATATGAACTAGTGGCTGCTCGTTTTTTTTTTGCCACAGTTGAGGAAAGATGTTAATAATTTTGTCAACAGATGCAATATTTGCCAAAAAGCCAAGGGTCAATCTCAGAATACGGGATTATACTGCCCTCTCCCTATCCCTACAACTATTTGGGAAGATCTTTCTATGGATTTCGTTCTAGGATTACCAAAAACACAACGAGGATTAGACTTTGTCTTGCTCGTGATTGACCGGTTTAGTAAAATGTCTCACTTCTTACCATGTAAAAAAACTTYGGACGCTATATATGTGGCTAATCTGTTCTTTCGGGAGATTGTCCGTTTACACGGCATTCCAAAAATAAYAGTGTCCGACCGTGATGTCAAATTTCTGAGTCATTTCTGGAAAACCCTATRGAAGAAATTTGACACCAGCCTCAAATTTAGTACTACCAGCCATCCGCAAACGGATGGGCAGACGGAGGTAACAAATCGCACCCTCCGCAATCTAATACAATGCTTAGGGGGGAGAAAATCGAAGCAATGGGACCTTACATTGGCTCCAGTAGAATTTGCATATAACCATATGCACAACCGCTCGACAGGGGAGTCTCCCTATGAAGTTGTTTATACAAAATTACCTAGGCTTACTGTGGATCTAGCTCATCTTCCCTCTTCTATTGACTTGAATCAGGAAGCTGAGGAAATGGTAGAAAGAATAGTAGAACTACACAAGGAAGTAACGGAGAATCTTACCAAGGCTGCTGCGGCCAACAAAGCAGCAGCAGATGCCCACCGGAGAGTGAAGACATTTGAGGAAGGGGATTTGGTCCTRGTTCATTTAAAGAAATCCAGATTTCCAATAGGGACTTACAAGCACGAAAGATTGGTCCATTTGAAGTACTTAAAAAGTATGGCGACAACGCATACCGAATCAACCTTCCTACTGATCGGATCACTCCAGTCTTCAATGTTGCAGATCTGTATGGGTATCAAGCTGAAGAYGCATTTACATTGGCCAATTAAACTCGAGGATGAGTTTTCTTCAACAGGGAGGGAATTTGATGTAATCTGTTAAAGTTACCTTATGTTGTATAAGAGTTAGTCTTAGTACTTTCTGTTTTAGTTAGTTAGTTTTAGTTAAGTCTGCTTTAGTCCTTGGTTGGTCTCTTATAAATAGCCAACCCACTCCTTTGTACAAGGCAGAATCAGAATAAAGAAGTTTTCTTCAAGAATTGGTTTACACCATTTGTGATGATATCTTACAATATTCAATCAACAAAAATGGAAAACTATAACTCTAAATCTTACATTTTCATGTGTTTTTTTTGTTTTTGTTTTTGTTTTTATTTTAACTAATCATGGTTGATCATTAATAGTTTTCAGTATAAACCGACTTAAATTGTATATTACCTTACATTTTGATGACAACACAACAAGAAACAAATTTCATTGATAGCGTGAAATATACCAAAAAAAAAAAAAAAAACCCTATCCAAGAGGTTACAAAAAACTCCTCCAGTTGGATATCAGAGAATTTAAACTGTAACACTATTAAATGGATGTACACATTTGCACCATGATAAAGCCAAAAAGATGGTAACACAGCTTTATTTTCAAAAGCTTTTTTCAAGTATAAAGCAACAGAAAATAGTACTACATTATGAAAGAGAAGTTGTGTTTCAAGTATAAAGCAACAGAAACTATGCATTTTGAAAGATGACTTGAGGCTGAAAGCCTCTATGTAAATTGAAAAAGAAATTCTGGATGCACATATGTGAGTTCAGTAAGAGTCTTTCCAAAGGTTCGTTTTGTCCTTATGGCATCTCATATTTCCTTGTCTTCAGTTAGTGTGTGAAATTTATTTGATGAGTGTGCAATAGAAAGACAATAATTTTTCTCATTACATGTTACATATTTCATTCTCCAGATTTATCAAATAATTAATATATAGTTACTGGCAGCTATTATAATATTTTCCCTGCAGAGGATCAAAGATTTTCTCCGCATTTATTRCTTTTCTAAAGAGCAAGGATCCTAGTGATGGAACAGAACAAGCATTACTTAGCGAGCTAAGTTCTTTCAATGATAACATCAAAGAGAATGTAAGGACTTTTTCTTTTATGTTTCTTTCATTTTAACTCAAATATCCATGTTCTTGGAATGCATTCTCAATAAATTAATCTGTACTAAAATTTATACTCATAAACCTGGTTAAACAGAAAATAAGTTTTAATTGGATTCATCAACATCATTTTCTCATCCCACCAATAGCAAGCTCTGGAACATGTAAAAGTATCTCTATTATTTAAATTCAATGATTAATTCATAGATGATAGAACCCTTTTTCAGCAGTTAGGTCTCTCTCACATTGATTGTAGCTTAATGTTTTCCCCCAAGTTCTTGAATTTTGTACGGGCTGTACCACAGAATGATAGAAGTATTGCAAGGCACCATTTCTTTTCCATGGAATTCCTCATGCATGTCTTATCTCCTACATGACTTGACCTTCACTTAACTTTACTCCTAAATAAGATCCTGTCATTATCGTATGTTCTGTCATGACTTACCATTTTATATGTTTTTCTCCTTTGGAAAGGGCCCTTTTATCAATGGGMAAGATATTTCTGCTGCAGACCTGTCACTTGGTCCGAAGTTGTACCATCTAGAAATTGCCTTGGGACACTACAAGAACTGGTCTGTTCCAGACAGCCTACCCTATGTTCAGTCTTACATGAAGGTACAACTRAACTTTTAGCTTAACTGAGATTAGTAACAAATCGTTATTTCTCTTTGCGTTCAGCTTTTCAGAACTGTTGTTTACAGCTGCTTCTGTAAGCTGATTGGGATACTTATAAAATACGATGTTACTACATATTATCTAAAGTAAGAGAAATAATGTGTCAAAAGTTTCATTTGAAATATTCACAAACTAATAATTCTAAAGAAATAATGGTTCTTGAAAACACAGCGCAACAGTTTTTGGAACTCAACTCCAGTGTGGGACCATAGTTTCTGTTAGGTTTACTATACTTATTTATGAAACGTCATCTTATATTCAATGTTGCCTTTCCCTATCATTTAGAACAGAAGCAAAGCATCATCCAAAAACTTTCACAACATGATACTGGTGTCTGAATTTGACATCTGATGTAACCAGCATCATAAAGCTTGAACTGTAAGTTTAAGCGGATAGGTTCCAGTATATTTAATCATTTATTTATATTGTCAACACGCCTTTTCACTTCCTCACTTGTAGACTTTGAAATTAGTCCAATGTATTCATATCTTGGATTCCATCAAATTTTAGAATCATTCTTGGTAAACAGTGATTACCAATATTAATTGAGGAAGAAATAACATTATAAGAGATCGAGAATCTCTACTCTGATACCATACTAAATAAACTTGTTGGTGGTTTAAGGCTTCTTATTTATGGGATAATAGTTTTTTCTGTTTAAATAAAAAACTAAGCTTTCATTAAGAAAAGAATGAAAGATAACAACAGAACAAAGAACAAGCCAGGGCTGGCCGGCAACTAGGGGAGCCTCCCAACTAACTATACTAAAAAAAGGGTTCAATCCAAAATAATGAGACCTAATGGATAATAACAAAARTCCTTAGAAGCTGATACCTAAGTGGAGGCATTAAACCTTGTCAACGACCACGCCTCCTTCCAAGATCTTTCCATCCCTATATTATTCTTCTCTCACCACAGGTCCCACAAAACTGCAAAGAATGCAGCGTGSCATAAAAAATCTGAAATCTCTACTCCTAGCCAAACACACACCAAACAATTGGAAGAAGCTGAAATAGAGCTAGAAAACTGACAGACCCACAGAATGTTAGATCCTAATATTCAATATGATATTGAATATGCAAGATTAAAGTAGTTCAAATCTTTTCAATCCTCTTCTAATACACGACACAGAATCATGGTGAAATAGAGAGCAAAGTTATCAGGTGCAAGATAATGGTTGAACTCCGTGTACCTCAAAAAAAAAAAGGTTGAACTCCGTGGAAGAACCTTAACCATTTGGATTAACCTACAATTTTCTCATCGAATATGTTTCCTGATGTAACTGAGGTTTTTTTACTCATTTTTTCTATTACTTGTTTTTCTTAATCATGATTCATAACATTGTATCAGAGCATATTCTCGAGAGAGTCGTTTGCAAAAACTCGTGCACTGCCTGAGGATGTTATTGCTGGTTGGCGTCCAAAGGTCTTGGGTTAAAATCTTTTTGAGGCTGCTGAATCGTTTGGCACGAGATTCCGCTTCGCAGGCTCATTAAGCTTTCCAACAAATACCAAGCAATGAGGTTTCTTTTTTCTTTTTCTTTTTCTTGTTTTACCTCCTGCTTCTAGTTCTACTCAAAGCTGTTATAAATAGGAATTATTGAGTAGTGAAGTATGCTCATGTCCATTATTACATATTGTAAATTTAATCTCTCTCTGAAAGGAGGTGGTCTAAAATGGGTACGTACTCTGCCTTGTAATCTGAGTTTATAAAGCAAATGGTCAACTTAGGATTCCATATTGACTGTATTCTTGTACTTGGCAAAGGATGAAGATTCTACAGTAGGTTGAGTTTTCTCGGGGGCAGTCTTCAATCTCGAAAGCATCTTTAGACATCATGTGGCATGGCTACGCCATATCGTAGGGCATGTAAGGAAATGTCAATGTAACCAAGATTTCGAATCATTAGCAAGCTACCCTTCAATCTCGAAAGCATCTTTAGACATCATGTGGCATGGTTGCACCCTATCATAGGGGATGTAAGGAAATGTCACCGTAACCAAGTTTTCAAATCATTAGCAAGCTATCGACAATGAAGCCTACAATGGCTAGGGTGTTAAATTGCTTAACATTCAAAATCACGATGCCATCTTTATCCTCCCTCTATATGGGATTGATGGTAGTAGTCAATTGAAAAAACATACAATGGCTGGTTTGAGATTTTTCTTTGCTTTTATGCTCGAAAAATTATTTTTGTAGCGGGTTTTTTCTTTAAAGAATATTATAGTACATGTGGGGTGGGGTGAGAGCTAGAATCTAAGACTTTTTTTTTTTTTTTTTTAAAAAGGGATATATTAACTGTTGAACTATATTCAAGTTGACTTTATAATATTGTGCATGTGATACATAATTCTCAATATAGTTAAAAAAAAAAACCCCAAATATATTTTATTCACATTTGTAGTGCAAACGGTTTTTAATTTTTTAAAAGTCAAAAAGACCTTAAAAAATTCACCAAGAAACGGATAAATTAGAGAGAACATCAATAATAGGGGGGAAATTTTACGATCCTCCAAAGTAAATTGTATTTCGAAGTATAAGAACAAAATTGCATGTCTTTAAAAAAAATAATAAAAAAAARTTGTAACTCGTCATTTTTTAATATAAACTTTTAATTTTATCAAATTAGACTTCAAATCTATATAAATTTTACAAATTTTATTCTAAACTTAAGCAAGTAATTTAGTACTTTCCTTAAACTTTACTACTGTAATTTGTATCTTCTATTAGGCTATCATTTAAAGAATCATTACAAGAATTCTCATACACATTAAATGAATTCTAAAACATTTTTTTTTGGTATGAAATTGATGGAATTCCAGAAAAAGGAAAAAAAACACACTAGAATTGATTTTTTTTTAATGAGTTTTGAGAGATTTATTCCACAGACGATTTTGTACATTTATTTATTAGAGTTTATTTTACCTTTGGCGATCTATACACACTGCCATATTACTCTTAATAAAGTTAAACAAGATTAACTTACTCTCAAGTTTCTAATATTATTGTCAACATGCATAACTCTTCATCAAAYTGAAGGTTGTGAGATAAAATAAACAAAACTTCAGGGAAAACAAAATAGCTACCAAGTGTTTTGGAACAAAAATATCAACAAAATAGTATTTAAACAAATCTAAAACTATTTAAAATAGGCTATTTTTTTTTAAAAAGAAAAAAGAGAGAGACTTTGGTCACAGCGTATTCATATTTATATTTTGAATATAATAGGAGTATAAATTCGAACTAAGTGACATTTTGGGATCGAAAGCAGGTTACAAGCAGCAAATTCTTATTTCTACTTGGTCGCCAGTTGTCACCCACATAGCTCAATCCCAATGTCTGGCCGMTCTCTGTGTGCCACTGAAAAGCCTCACCCATAGCCATAGCCTTAAACCCCAAACCTCTACAATTCGAATTCCCATTTCACTGCCGCCATACTCGGCCGGAGCAAAGCTTTCGCCGGGACATGCTTCTTCAAATGCCCTTCTCTGGCCCCTCTCTCCTCCCTCCCTACAGACTCAATCCCCTTCTCTTCACCAGGCACCGCCCTGCTTTTCGCCTCTCCCGCTCCCATTTCTGCCGTCTTCGACCCACACAATTTACTGGTACACTCGCTTCTCCTTCCTCTGTTTGCTTTTCTGGGTAGCTCCCAGCAGTGGGGTCTCTACCCCTTTTTGTTTTTGTTTTTTGTTGTTGTTTCTCATGGATTTGTGTTATTGTTTCTATGGGTTTTTGTGGGTGTGGATTCATTATTTGCAAGAGATTTTCAATTCAATTGGGTGTAAGGTTCATCGAGAATGTGTCATGCTGTTGCTTGCATTGCGTCTTTTTTAAATTGTAGATGGGAAAACGAGTTTCGTTGGGAACCAAATAGCGTGGCGTGGGGTTAGATGGTTCGTCCGGTCTGCGCTAGCTGGGCGGACACTCACAAATATCAATGAAAAAAATGATAGATGGATTTTTTTTTTTTTGGGTGTGGAATAATCTGTTTAGCTCTGAATAGGTAAGATGAAGAATTTAACTGAGGTGGTAAGAATTAATTTTCTTTTGGTTGGACTCTTAGCAGTTGTGGATATCAGAATTTATAGTTAGTAGGAATGACGACTTCTTATTCTTGATAATAGCTGGAATTAGACTTGATAGATTAAGTCTCTCATTGATTTGAGTGTGTGTATATTCATCAGTGATTCATTGAATTTTCAGTTGCTGCGTCAGCGAATGGCGTGTTTACTTCTCCAGAGGTAGCAAAGACGTTTGACTTTGCTTCAGAAGAGCGAATATACAGATGGTAATTGATATCATGTCAATGTCCTCACAGTATTTGATACTATAATTTCACTCACTCTCTTTCTGATCAATAAATTATTGAGTGTTGCTTTGCCCGAGTTGACTGGCAATTGGCAAATTGCTGTGCTAGGGATAATTTCTCATTTTCCCTTTTCTTTTTTTTTTATTATTTTTTTTGGGTAAAAGATGTTTGGTTTGAAGGTGAAGTCTCATAAAACTATAGGCGACTTTATGGATTTACATTTTATCTATGTGTGTTGCAAGGAATTTGGTGAACTATTTCGATAATTGATTGCTAGTTAAAGACTTCATGCACTGCTATTGCATTTGCTGCAACTGGAATCAGCTTGGCTTCTAACTTCTGTTTAAATAATCATTTTCATATTTTCAACTTGATTTAATGTAGGTGGAATTTGTGTTCTTCACTCATCTCCGTGATGATGTATTTTACAAAAATTTGAGGAAACCTATTAATGAAAATTTTGGTTTAACTTGACTCCAATTTATGTTCTTGATGTAGATGGTAACCACCTTGGGTTGTTGCAATAGTTAAAAGGAGCAAGTTTGTGAACCATTTATTTTTAAAGTAATGACGGTAGTTACCTACTGAGGATATTAAATATTGAACAAATTTCTTGATACTAACATAGATTCAATTGGTTATTTTGGAAAGTAAGTTGTATTTTTGAGATAAGGTCTCTTTTTCTGTATATAATTACTTTCTTCCTTTTTTTATTTTTTATACAATGATTTATGTTAAAAGATTTTGGTTCATACCTTAGGTGTAACTCAGGATGAAATTTCTACATCTTTGTGCCATTAGATTTGATTCTATTTCTTTTTATGTTCTAAATAAACTACATATTGTATTTTTTATTTAATTTTTAAATTAAATTTTACATTATGATTATTATATTTTTTGCAAGGGAAATGCCTTACCTTTTATTATCTTTGTATCTTGCATACTCTTTTACCTTTAAATCTTTATTACTGTCAGTTTACTATGAAAAGAAAAACAATTATGCTCAGTTACATAATAATGTTTGTTCCTCCCTCCCTCGTTTAGGTGGGAATCTCAAGGTTATTTCAGGCCACATTTTGATCAAGATAGTGTTCCATTTGTGATTTCAATGCCACCTCCCAATGTCACTGGATCGCTTCACATGGGACATGCGATGTTTGTGACTCTTGAGGTTGTGAAATTATGAGCTAGCCTTAGGTTGACTCTATGAGATCATTAATTTAATTTCTGTATCTTTTGTTAATATTTGCCCATGAAGGTCATAATCTTGCCTGATATTACAGTTCACTGAAGCTCGTGAAATGCTTTCCTACAATTTGAACTTTCATGTATTWTGCTTTTGTCCATGCAACCCTATTACAGGACTTTCAAGCTGCAGTGTTGCCTTAAAATATTTCTACTTATCATATAGTGGTTTTTCCTTGATCTAGTTTGCTGCTAAGGATGCTGGCATTAATGGCTTGAAAGAAGATGAGGAGAATTAAACAATTTTCTATTTGGTGTTTGAAAATTAACTGATATGTAAATGAGATTTGTTATTTCTTCCTAGAAATTTCAAAGAATGTTTTTATATAAAAGAGTAAAATCCAAAGAAATGCAGCAATGCATGTATATCATAATTTTGCTTCATAATATAATGTTAATTTTATGGTTGCCCATTAGAATTTAAGTTTAAATGGGCAATGGTTCCTTCATCTAAGGATTATACTTATTTTTCTATTATCCCCATTCCTCATGAAAAAGTAAAACCAGATTTAAGAATAAAATGTTGATTGGGAGCCTCTCCCCTTTCGTATTTATCAATGAACTATCTCGTTTATTAAAAAAAAAGAGAGAGAAAGAATAAGAAGTTGATTTGGCAGACAATTTTAGTCTTTTCTTATCATAGCCTATAGTTTTTATCCTCACATTTTACCTAGTAGTTTATATCCAACATTTGATGCTAACAAAAAATACTGTGAAATAACATTCCCAGTAACTAGTTTGACAGCTTAATTGCATTACGGTCCCAATTAATTTTATGAGTATCATCTCATTTTGGTTTGGCGGTATCTTTACTATAGTTGTCTCTCAATCAATGCTATTGGTTTCTCCTGCCAGGATATTATGGTTAGATATAATCGTATGAAGGGCAGACCAACACTATGGCTTCCGGGGACTGATCATGCTGGTATTGCAACACAGGTTAGTCTCTAAATGTGAGCCAGGAAATAACTATCTCTATTTTCACATAATATCGTATGACCACATAAAACAATCCAAGATATGTAAAGTAGCAAATTATTTCACTCTTTAATGCAGGAGGAATTTCTCCTTTTTGCGTACTATTTCTTGTGATTGTATTTTGTATGGATGCTTATATATCGAAGTTAGTTATGAAATATATTTTACTTTCCTCCTTTTCATTTTTCTAATTTAAGTATGATCTTGAGGCATTATTTGTTTTTATTTAATTTTTTAATTGAGATTGAGAGTGAGACACATTGTTTTTCTTTCTTCTACAGTTGGTTGTTGAAAGAATGCTTGCGTCTGAAGGAATAAAAAGGGTTGAGTTGGGAAGAGATGAATTTACGAAGCGAGTTTGGGAGTGGAAAGAGAAGTATACCATCTTGCATGATTTAATTTGTTAGTTACTTATTTTGGTCTGAAGTTTGCTTGCTCATATGTAGAATAAAGATAGTGATTAGTAATCATGCCTATCAAGGTTGTTTTTTTTTTTTGGAAACCCTATCAAGGTAATTAGTAGYTCTGTAACTCTTCAAATTTGTATCCCTGCATCTTTGGATCTTATATCTTATTTCTCCATTCTCTGTTTGTGTATAATAATTCAAGCATCAATTCACTTATTCTAAGGACAACTTACATGTTCTTGAATAAGAATGACGGTCCTCTGTTGTTCATGCAATCCATTGTTGGTCCAAAGCAACTATTTCAAAATATTTGTGCTACGAGTCTTAATCTTTCACATTTTTTAGTTACCTCATTTGAAATGAACGATTTTTTTTTCATTCAAACTTTCTAGGTATGGTGGAACTATCACAAATCAAATTAAGAGACTTGGAGCTTCCTGTGATTGGACTAGAGAGCACTTTACCCTTGATGACCAACTGAGTCGTAAGAGTGTTTTCTATTGCATTTTCTCTGTAGGCAATAGACATATGAGAGGGTTAATGTTTGCATAACTGTAAATTTCAAAAGAAATGTTTTTTTAGATAAATAAATAATAAATAAAGATGTACTAAAAAGTCCATTAAAAGTATCTTCTTAGAATGGTCAGTTGGCTGAAAGTAATCACCATTTTCACTGATACATGTTTTTGAATGTTTAGGAGCTGTTGTTGAGGCATTTGTTCGGCTTCACGAGAGAGGCTTGATTTATCAAGGTATAATTCTTATTTCTAAAGGACCTCTATGTAGGGTCATAAATGCAGAAGCTGTTAATCAAGTTCCAAATTTCGTCTTTATTTATCAACATTCATAGTTCTTTTAGAATAATATAATGGCCTAACTATGGTTTTCGTCTTGAACTTTTTCTTGTTCTTCCATTTTGGCTCCCAAGCTTTCTAAACATTGATATTGGTGGCCGAACTTTATCTATATTCCATTTTGATTCCATAGCTTAGTCATTCAATTTTCATTGAACTCCATATGCCATATCCAAATATTCATCTTTATGGTAAAGATTAGATGTGGACTCTTAAACCTCCCTCACTTTCCATTAGAATTTAGACAATCATATATTGTTTTCTCTCAAACCCCCTCACATTCTGTTAGACCAGACCTTAAACTGGAGACAAGTTCTTCTAATTGTCTAACTGGGTAATTTAACTTGTTCTTATTTTAATGGCTTAGGCATTTGTTAGCCATTAGCTAAATGTTACTATTAAACTTAAAATTTAATCAGATTTCTGTAATTACTGCCACCTTTTCCCACAACCTATTTAAAGGGAAGAGATTCATTCAATAAATATGCTAGAATTGTTACTCTATAGAAGGGTTTGAAATGAACATAACTAACTCAGATTTGATTGGTTGTTGTACTTTTCCTCTATCCCTAATAGAAATATTTCGTGTTAGATTTTCAATAAATAATTAAATTTACTCTAACCCATTAGCTTAACCTTTTAGGTTCACCGGTGATTTAACATGTTTAAGATGGTATYAGAGCAGGAGGTCTYGTGTTCCAACCCCTGTGTTGTTATTTCCTCTCAATTTAATATTGATTTCTACTTGTTGGGTCTTGTGCAAATTTCTAAGCCTACAAGTGAGGGAGAGTGTTAGATATCCTATAATTAAATTTATCCTAACCCATTAATTTAAGCTTTTGGATTCATTGATTTAACATGTTTAAAWTTTTTTTTACTGGATATTTAATTCCTTGTAACAATTTAAAAAGAATGAATTACTTTGTTAAAATTGAAAATCATGTATGAAATGTTTCCACATTAAAGATATCTAAACAATTAGCTGATTATTGGATTTATTATTTTTCTTCTCAGGCTCGTACATGGTAAACTGGTCTCCGAGTCTGCAGACTGCTGTTTCTGACCTGGTARTTTATCTCTAGTTTATTAGCAAATTTAGTTATCCTTTTAGTTTTTGTTTTCAATTTTTACTTTGTGACGTGAATGGTAACCTCTTTGCCTAGGAAGTAGAGTATTCTGAAGAATCTGGTACTCTCTATTACATCAAGTACCGAGTGGCTGGAGGTTCAAAGTAAGCAAGGACATATTTCTTTASTGCTCCATTTACTTAGATTTCATAACTCATTCGTATTATTTGATTGATCATCAAAATCAGTGTTTAGATGTAGGYCATCTCCAAGATAAGAAACTATTCATAGTGGTGTACAACACACAGGTGATTTCTTGAAGAAGAATAATATGTCTTACACTAGGAAAACTAGCAACTATTTAAAGGGGCTGCTGGCCTATTAACCATACGGTAACCATACTAACAAATAAAACAACCTAACAACCGTCCAAATCTAACTAACTAACCAACTCTTATATAATAACTACATCACATAGTTTTGGGGAACTGTAATTTTTATTGAGCAAGAATTCTACTATTACTTTCCTTTCAAATACATCAAAGCATTGGTATAATCCACTCAGATGGATCTTTCCTCATTTGTTCTCCTATAAAGAAATTTAACAACTCGAATAAAATTTTAGATCAGTTGGAAGGGATCTAATCCATGTCAATCCAAAATACGATTTATTCCATACAGTAAAAAGATAATTCAGAAACTGGTAATCCACATCCTTGAAAACCTGAAACATCTCGTGAAAGTGTTATAGGCCTCTCATGGTACTTTCATCTGCCCTATGCTCTCATATTTGTTTAAAAGAAAAAAGAAAGGGAAAAAAGAATCTATTTAATCTTCTAGAATTTCCCTTGCTGAAAAATGCAATATGCAATGCAAATACGTTGTACGACTAACAGATGCAAGTTTTGTAATTAATAATTGCATTTTGCTGAAGTTATATGGCCTTCTCAAGATTATTAAGTCAGGTGGTCTGCTTAGCTACATTATTTAGTTCCTCGCCAAAGAGTGCTCTCATTTCATATATTCTTATGTATTATTGCCTTTCTCCTGAGCCTGTTAGGGACTCATGTTTTATAAGCATAACATTTCAATCATATTTTATTAGGAGTGATTACTTGACAATAGCAACAACTCGTCCTGAAACCTTATTTGGAGATGTAGCAATAGCAGTTAATCCTCAGGTAAGATGGCAGGAAACTATTTGTACTCAACCTCATTTTTTTGTTAGATTATTAAATCTCTATTGAACTTAAAAGTTTAAGCTTATTAGCTTCGGTAAATTTAATTTTTTATTAWYACTTTAACACTCCTTCACTTGGAGGTTCTAAAATTTACATAAGGTCCAAAAAATGGTTATCAATGTTAATTAGGGAGGAGATGATATTAAGGGGTTCGACTATAGGACTTTCTATTTTGATATCATGTTAAATTACGAATGAATCGAAAAGTTTAAGCCTATGAGTTACAATAAATTTAATATTAATAAAAGATTAATTACACACATTTTTGTTACTTTCACATGATATCAATTAAGTATGCAATAAAAATGATCTAAAATTATAAATATCTTTTATTTGGTATTTTGGTGAGTCAATCCTAGTCATAGGAAATATGGACGCATTTTAAGCATTCTTGGGAGTTAAAAAGAGTTTTAACATTTTGCTTATATATTATCCATATATCCACCTTACCAACGTTTCCTGCTAATTAATAGGAAACTGCTTCTGGATCCTGATAGTGGGGTGATTATATTTTCAGGATGATCGGTACTCTAAATATGTTGGTATGATGGCAATCGTTCCAATGACGTATGGTCGTCATGTCCCTATCATCTCTGACAAGGTAACTGTATTATTTACCTACGTTTTTATTTGAGATGATTATCTTGATTCAACTTTGTAAGAAAGAAATATCCTTCTTTTTCTACTCGTTGTTGCAAGAATCTGTCTTTAGAGCTGAGRTATTCAATTGTTTCAATGACATATGGTCGTCATATCCTTATYATCTCCGACAGGGTAGCTGCATTCACTTGCCTTTTTCTATTTGAGATGACTGTCTTATTCAAATTTTGATGGAAGTTTTATGAAATTTTCCATGACGACAATTCTTATCAAGATGATAGAAACCCTATGAAACACGTAGGAATTATTAATTCCTAAGGTARGTGGCCAATCATGGGGTTTGAATCCATTCCCTCTTGATTAACCCTAGYCCCTTTGGACCAGTGAGTCACCCATGATGGTTTAATTACAAATACATTATTGTAATTAAGAGGGAATGGGTTTAAATTCTATGATGGCTAATACCTTAGGAATTAGTAATTTCGATGTGTTTTCCAGCACAAAATGTTGTAGGGTCAGGCGGTTGCCCGTGAGATTAGTCGAGGTGCGCGTAAGCTGGTCCGGACAGTCACGGATATGAAAAAAAAGTTACAAATACATTATTGTGCTAATCTTATTTTTAAGTACAATAATAATATATTTTATTTTTATATTATTGATGGTAAATATTTTTTATTATAATAATTTATTTAATATTAATAAATAATGAATAATTAAAATAAATTACATCAGCTAAAATACTTTTTTATTACTTTTTTATTAGAACAATCATTCTTTAACATAAAATTTTATTATGCTAATGTTTAATAATAATGAATTCTATTTGAAAAATCTATTGATATGAATTAATAATAACAAAGTAAAATTAAAAAATTAAGAAATTAAATATAAATTTATAATATGTTATAATAAAATCACATCAACTAATAAAAATGGTATAAATTTTATTAGGAGAAAAATAATTAGTAGTATGAAAAAAATAATAATAAAAGTATAAAATAATTAATTAAAAAAAATTATGGTCTCATTCATAGATGAGAGAGAAAGAGTAAAAGTTGTAAAGTAATTATAATAAATATGTGGGGCTCACRGAATAAGGAATGAGAATGATCGATGAGGTTGCAGGAGAGGAATGATATTACACCTTTAAAGGAATGAGATTACCAAGTTTGAGGTAGGTCCACCATTTGATTCTATTCCTACAACTTGGCAAACACAAAATTGATTCTCATTCCTTGATTCTCATTTGCTTGAAGTAAACATGGCCTTAGAGACACCCCTTTAAATCCCTTAGAAGTTGTCTTCTGTTTCGTTTTAGTCCGAATTTTCAGCATAGGGACTTATTAGCATTAAACTGTATATTGTCTTTGCCGACAAAATAAGCACACCCATACAACAGTTGATGCAGTAAGTCTTTTAGTTACGAGGAGCCCACCTTGCAATTCCAAACATGTTGAATCTGTAGCTGTACCACCAACCCACAGAACACAATTCGATAGTGAAAGAGCATATTATCAAAATCTTCTTAATCTTCCTTACAGAGGAACATATTGAATATATACCACAAACCACAGAACAAAATTTTCAATTGTGAAGGAACAGATCATCAACATCTTCTCTCGGTCATTTTTATAAAGAACTCACCATTGAGGGGATAAAGTATATTTGAGTGAGCCTTTAACTCTATATGAATGCTTATACTTCAAAGAGCAAGAGCCTAAAGAAAGAAACTAAAATTCTTCGCAGGTGTTTCTTTCCAAATTATCYTCACCAGATATTGACGGATTTCACTGCCACTATCTGTGAGGTGAAAAAATTTGTTCATGAAAATTTTCCGAATTGGTCTAAACTCCCAATTCTGGTGTGTTGCGGTGGCAAAGGATTAGTCGTACCCCTGAATTTTGAAAGGTCCATGCAAATGATGATCAAATATCATCCTGAAATAGACTTTTTACCTGAATTTCTCTAAAAATGTTTACCAGCTTGTAAATGAAAGGTGATAAGGAGTGGCATTTTGTATTACCATTACTCACAATGATCTTTACCTTCAACTTAAGAAAATTTGAGCGTTTACTGCATTTACACAATTGAGATCCACCCCCATTGTTTGTAATAAAAACTTTTTTTTTATTTACCGTTTAATGGGTCAAATCAACTTTGTCAAAGCTTTTGTCAAATTATTATTGACTAGTCTTTTCGTTAATTACAAAAAGTTTTTTGAGCACCTTCAAGTGAGTAGATTCAGTGAGGTTCCAACTATTCCTTTTCTTTTTAATCTATGAATTCAAAAGTTTTGAATTACCCTACTCGTTTACAGCTTTCAGTCTAGGCTAGGCTTCTTCTTTATCCCGAAGAAAGTAAAGGTTTTTATCTGGTCTATCGCGCATAGATCTTTGGACGGTTACAAAGAAGGTGCCCCACATGGTCTCTCTCCCCGTCAGTTTGCTGCCTCTGTTTGGGGGATGCTGAATCTCTAGATCATCTTCTAGTTCACTGTCCCTTTGCTACAGCATCCCCTAGATCATCTGCGAGTTCACTGTCCTTTTGCTACAAAGGGCTGGCAATTTCTGCTTAAGGAGTTTGATTTATCAATCTGCTTGCCTAGATTGGTGGACGACTGGTTGGTTGAATGTTTTCAAGGATGGAATCTCAAAGGCAAGATTAAGATGCTGCGGACAAGTGCTTCAAAAGCTCYTTTTGGAGTATTTGGTTGGAAAGGAACCTTCGATATTTCAAGGGCAAGGCCAAGTTTAGTGATTTTTTTTGTAATAGTGTAAATATCTTCGCTTCTTGGTGGTGTCAYAGGAATAAGAAATTCTTTTGTAAGTACAGCCTTTCGATGTTTTTGTGCGACTGGAGAGCTATTCTCTTTTAGTTTTGTTGGAAGGGGCCTTCTCATCCCCTGTCCGTAGGCTGTTTGTTTTGGTTGTCCTTTTTAATGAATCGTGTCTTAAAAGAAAAAAAAAAAAAAAGTCTGGGCTTCTTCAAAAGATCCTCTTTTATGTTTTCTTCACTAGATAATTTCATGTGAAATTGTGCCAAACCTAATCTCTAGCTTTCTGATTTATTGCTATTATTTCAGCATGTTGATAAGGACTTTGGCACTGGTGTGCTAAAGATAAGCCCTGGACATGATCATAATGACTACCTGCTTGCTCGAAAACTCGGTCTCCCAATACTTAATGTGATGAACAAGGATGGAACCCTTAATAAGGTTGCTGGACTTTACCGGTAATTTTTTGGGATGGATTTCTTAGGTTACTTCTAATGTGTTCATAATATTGTGCTTGATATAACCTACTATACTAGTGGTCTAGATCGGTTTGAAGCACGTAAGAAACTCTGGGCAGATTTGGAGGAGACAGGCCTAGCTGTAAGAAAGGAAGCACACACCTTACGGGTACCAAGATCCCAACGTGGAGGAGAAGTAAGTTACTAATGTTTCCCTTCTATTACTAAAGCTACTAGTTTTCTATGTTCTTTTTCCTCTTTGTAGTTAATTGGTTTTTAACTTACCCTCTTTTCCTGTCAGATAATTGAACCTTTAGTTAGTAAGCAGTGGTTCATGACCATGGAGCCATTGGCTGAAAAGGCCCTTCGTGCTGTTGAAAAAGGAGATTTAACCATTATTCCCGAGAGATTTGAGAAGGTACTTCAAAATGCATGGCTGATTGTATATATATTTTCTTTTGTCAGGTATTAGTTATCAATATCTATTGCAACTGTATGCTGCTATGCTACCTTGCGCTATATTGCTCATACGTTAATAGAATTGCATCATCTGTGAATTAAACTTCTTTATATCCTAGAAAGAATTGATAAATTTTTCTTTGATAGAAAACCGTACATTGCTTCAACTATTTCATATGTTTGAGTAGAATTTTATGCCCTTTTTGTGTAGCTAGTTTTTTGGTTCCTTTGTTTTGGGCTGTTTTTGTACGCCCTTTTGCTTTTCCTTTTGTATTCTCTTATATTTGTTCTTTAGGAAAGCTTGGTTTCTCGTTTATATTTATAAAATAGAAAAAATAAAAAAAAGAAAAGTAGAATTCAGGAATAACAAAGGTATAAGGTAAAAGGCTGCCTAATTCAGAAATGGACCAGAATAAGTAGTAAATGTTGGGCCAGCTGGAAAAATGATATATTTCAACGCTATCAATTTGCCATATTTATACCCACTTCTATTGTTGATTGCAGATTTACAATCACTGGCTGTCAAATATAAAGGACTGGTGTATAAGCAGGCAGCTATGGTGGGGACATCGTATTCCAGTTTGGTACGTTGTGGGAAAAAATCCAGAAGAAGAATATATAGTTGCTAGGAATGCTGGTGAGGCTCTTGAGCAAGCTCACAAGAAATATGGGAAGGATGTAGAAATATACCAGGATCCAGACGTACTTGACACTTGGTTCTCAAGGTCTGCTATTATTTATTCAGTCTGAATGTCAAAAAGTGGTGGCTAATACTTCTAAATGGCATTCATCTCTAGAATCCTTGCATAAATTTTCTCTCCCATTTTTTCTCCTTTGGTCATCTGGTATGTTGGTTCAAATTATATACAGCTTGAGTTTCTCTAAACTGGAATGTCTACATGTTTGGCGGCAGCCTCAGTAAAATTGCTGCCGAAGGATCCTGAATATGTGTACATACATACATATATATATATATATATATATTTTGAAAAAAGAACTGTAATTTAGGAGATATAGTAAGAATAAAGAACCTGTACCTGATAAGTATCATATTTCTGCTGTTTTCAGTGCGCTATGGCCTTTTAGTACTCTTGGATGGCCAGATGAGACAGCAGAGGATTTTAAGCGGTTCTATCCAACAACAATGCTTGAAACTGGGTAATGGGTATCTAATTCTAAAAATTATGTAACATTTCATTTGATGCATCCAACTTTTATCTTTCTATTTCTGTCCTTTTAATTTTTCTTGTTTCTAGGTTTTCCAATAAATTGAGAAGAAAATTGGGGCAGGCACGGGTGCCCTTGGGTATAGGGGAGCGAAGCTCCGACTCCTGGCTATTAGGGAAAAAAAGTTGAGAAGAAAATCAAGGATAAGAGTATTGTTAGGTTTTTTATTTTTTATTTTAAGAAATAGAGGAACCGTATGAAATCAATTAACTTAAATAACCTATTGGTGGCATTATTACTTATACATGCTAAAACATTATAAACTGAATTTTTTAATGTAGTAAATTTATTGAAAATAAAATAAGTGGGATTCCACCAGTTAAATTAAATATATGAAGATAATGAAAGCTTTATAAACAACTTTTTTGAGAAATATAATGAAAAATAAATCTGAAATAGAACTCGAGTGTCTAAGCATGTGATGCAATTGGAAGCAAACAATGCCACATATTGATTATCCTCATCATCACCATTCCGGCCTACTTCTTGGTGTGCTCTTCCAAAGCATTTCTGCAATTACTTTCCTAGTTGGGAGGTCTTTTTGTAAGTCGGTTGTCCCTTTTCCAGCGATCAACACCCTCTTTTCCAACAATACAATACAAAACAAATTCTCTCCTTTGTACATTACAGATTTCCTTAAAGGTATTAAAGAGTCAAACAAGTGTTKTACCATGGATGCAAGAAATTTGCAAGCATGCTTTGAGGATACGAAGCTGACTAGGTCTTCTGAAAAAAATTGGGAAATGAAAAATATATTTGTGGCTGTTTGGAGATAATCTCTCTCTTCTCTTTTTTTTTTCTCTTTTTTGAACTAGAGGGTTTTGAAAACTGATTATTATCATGTTGAACAGGCATGACATACTATTCTTTTGGGTGGCAAGGATGGTAATGCTGGGAATTGAATTTACGGGCACTGTTCCATTTTCATATATTTATCTCCATGGACTCATTCGGGACTCTCAGGTGATCAGACTATGTGAATTTTGCTAGAATCTGTATATTATCTTATCTATTTAGGAAATAAGACACATAATTTTTACTAAGAAAATAAGAATGGAGTAAACTAGGATAACCATGGATCGAAAGTCTTTTTTTTTTTTTATAATAACAAAAAACAAACTTTTCATTGATAGAAAAAAGGTTGCACTTTCATAGTAGTAATTGCAAAAAGGTAGCACTTTCTTTATCTTCTGAAGCAAATTTTTTAACCGTTTCCCTTATCATCTACAATTATACAACAGATGTACTTCCATAGTGATCCTGCAATGTCACTTTTTGAAAAAAAATAAAAAAATTATTCTGTATGTGTGTATATATACATATATATTTAACAATAATAATATCTAAATATATTTCTCTGGGTAGTAATACCCATACTTTTCTCAATGAACTGCAAATTAGAGAAATGTTTGCCATGAGAATGGGCGGTCATGCTCTTTGTTATACCATCGTATTCTTCATTTGGTTTTCACCATTTATAAATTGCTTTCTTGTTTCATAAATGTAGACAATGGCAAGTTGATTGTGTTAAAAAAAATTTCAGGGACGGAAAATGTCTAAAACACTGGGAAATGTGATAGATCCACTTGATACAATTAAAGAATTTGGCACTGATGCTTTACGATTCACACTTGCTTTAGGAACTGCCGGTCAGGTTTGTCATAATTTTGTTTACTTACATTATAATTGTCAGAATTCTGTAGCAGTTAGCTGAGTTTTAACTGTTAGAGGTTAATTTACTTTTACATACTTTCTTCCAGGACCTTAATCTATCCACCGAGAGATTGACTTCCAATAAGGCATTCACTAATAAATTGTGGAATGCTGGAAAGTTCATATTGCAGAATTTACCTACTCAGAATGATTCAAGATCTTGGGAATCCATACTAAGTTTTGAGGTTTTCCCCATTGACATTTAAACTATAATAMATTGCTACTTATTTTGCTAAATACGTTCAAGTAGAATTTTTTCATTCCTATTTTTCCATAAGGTGGTTTATGGCAGAAGATAGAAATGCATTAATGTTCAAATTAAAGCTAAGGATAGAAGAATGCTGGAGAGAGAAGACTAATTCAAACGGAGATTTTGGACATCTTTGATTTATACATTTTATTTTGGTGTTAAGAAGGCTAGAACTACACGTGTAGGCTTATACAATTTTGCACTAATCCTTTATCTAAAAGTTGTTGAACCTAATTGTGTAAAGTTATATATTCTGGAGGGTGATAATTGATGGTAATTTAGTGTCAAATCATCAATTAACCCAAAAGCTTAAGGTGATGGATTAGAGTAGATTTAATCTTTTATAGATACCGTAATACTCCCCTTCACTTGTGGGCTTGACAATTTGCAGAAGGCCCAACAAGTTGTAATCAATATTAAATGGGAAGAAAATGACACTATAAGAGTCCAAACACCGGACTTCCTACTCTAATACTATGTTGAATAACCAATCACCCTGAAAGCTTAACCTGATCGATTAGAATAAATTTAATATTTTACCGATACCTTAACAGCTAGGTAAGATTTCTCCAAGAAGGAGATCTTTGGTGTGTTGAATAGTGGAATAAAGGTAATTGACTAGGTTGCTCTCTATGGTATAGGAGCTCATCTTGTTAGTTGGAAAAAGGCCTCTAAGCCTCTGGAAGTGGGGGSTTTGGGCATCGAGAACTTGAGGCTTAGGAACGAGGCTCTCTTGGCTAAATGGTTGTGGCGTTTCCTCCATGAACCTAGTGCCTTGTGGCAAAAGATTATCATGAGTAAGTATGGACCGCATCCGTTTGATTGGGTCCCTGCAGGTGGGTCTAAGGTGAGCCATTACAATCCTTGGTAGGCTATTGCTTTGTGTTTCCCCGCTTTCTCTCAATCTTTACATTCTGTTGTGGGGAGGGTCGTAACACTTATTTATGGGAG
>NW_019104512.1:396974-415223 GCF_001995035.1 Momordica charantia
CGACAGTTGCCCTCAATTTTTATTTTGGATGAACATTTTCATCAAACTTTCATTAAGAAAGATGAAAGAAAAACAGGCACATACAAGAAAACTAGCCGCACAAAAGGAGTCCTAAATCTAACTGGGCAGAAAAGGACTCTAATCCAAAATAATAAAGTCTAACTAATCATTACAAAAATGGCTTATGTCCTAAGGGAAGAGTTGTCCTCAAAATTATGGCTTAATTTTTTTTTCCCGTTCAGGTATATTGAAGCTAGCAAAGCTCGCCTTTATCAATCTGGAGGCCACTCAGTTACTTTGGCACAAGCTGTGTTGTTGTATGTTTTTGAAAATATTCTCAAATTACTACATCCTTTCATGCCATTTGTGACTGAGGAACTTTGGCAGGTTAATGGTTTGTCTAAATTTTTTCCCACTTGACTTGATTTTAAACCTGTCCAGATCATATTGATTCGATGTCTCTTTTCTTAACTACAGGCACTTCCTCATCGCAAAGAAGCTTTAATTATATCTCCTTGGCCACAAAGTTCGCTACCAAGGCAGGCCAGTGCGGTTAAGAAATTTGAGAACCTAAAATTGTTGGTGAGCCTGTTTTGTTTCGTCGTTATTGCTATAATTATTTTCCTTTTTCAGAAACCATGAATAATTGAGTATTGGTTTTCTATGTTTTTTGATTGAAGACAAGAGCAATCCGGAATGCTAGAGCAGAATACTCAGTTGAGTCAGCAAAGCGTATTTCGGCTTCTATAGTTGCAAGTGAAGAAGTGAATCAATATATATCTGTAAGTATTATTTATATTTTTAACATAGCCTAATTATGATAGAGTAGATCCTTGTTTAAATAGTGATTGTTGTCCCTGGTACCATAGCATATTTTGCCAAGGTGAATCCCCTAAACAGATTTTTGTAAACTGACTAATTTGATACAAGATTGCTAAAACTATAATTTGTGAAAGGGGAATAATGGCATTTACACTAGATAAGAGCTTATAATATAACTCTATCAAAATAGTTATTAGACTCGATTGTTCCTTTCAATCCATAAACTCTACAGGAAGGCTCTAATAATCTGATTTCAAAGAATCCAAACGAGACCCACCAAAAGTCTCGTGAAGAAGGATCCTTGGGTTTGTATGAATAGGGAAGCACCATCCGAATGCAACCCTGATTCTGTTCCAATAACCCGAAGCATAGTTGCAAGATACAAAGCGGTGGCCTAGTGATTCAACATCTTTTTATCCATTATGCTGTTTTTTTTTAACAAGTAACGAACTTTTCATTAATCAATGAAAATGAACAAAATTGTTCAAAGATACGAACTCCGAAAGGAGTGAGCAAAAATAAAATAGAATCCTCTCAAAGTAAAGAAACACCTCTATGGGGGAGTTATAAATGCCTCCTAATTCATACAAAGCAAGCTAGGAGAATAAGAAGAGAATAAATCGGAAAGAACACACCATTGTGCGGCTTTGAACTTGGCTATAGAAAAACAGTCCATATAAGATCGATGTTTGCCTTCGAACACTCTCTGATTTCTTTCGAACCACAATTCCTATATAAGAGCTTTGAATCCATTGGTCCATAGGAGGTTTGCCTTTGGATTATCCCTCGAATGGAAGAAAAGCTGCTGAATGATATGAGAAACGTCCAAGTCCCATCCCCTGGAGACATTAAACATTAATAAAAACAACTTCCAGCATTCCATCGCATAAGAGCAAGAGAAGAAAATGTGCCTTTGGCTCTCACCACTATCCATAGACAATAGACAAACCGAAGGTTGCATCAACATAGAAGGTAATTTCTTTTGAAGAATCTCTGATGTGTTTAGTTTCCCATAAGAAGAATACAAGTCAGAAAATTGACCCTCTTTGGACAATTAGAATTCCATAAGGCAGAAAAAACATCATTGGGAATATTAGAAGAAAAATTCACAAACTTGCTTAATGAGCGAACCGAGAAAGTACCTAAAGCCTCCAAACACCAAACTTGAGGGTCTTCAGCTTCGATAGGTGAAAAAGAGGAAAATAAACATAAAAGATYAGTCATTTCCACAACTTCCTCATCTTTCAGAGAGCGCCTTTAACAGAAATGGAGAAGCCAATATTATACCAAGCATCGGCAATCGAAATTGAGGGATCTGCAGAGATCCTAAAAAGGCCTGGAAATTTATCCTTTAACAGAACCTCTCCCACCCATAAATGATGCCAAAACAAGCTTCTCCTTCCATTCCCAACTTTGATACGGGAGAACAAAGCCACCTGTTGCCAAGCTTTTGAAATATTGTGCCAAGGGCTTCTACTAGAACCAACCCTCCATCCACCGAAGTCAGATCCATGGATACTATCCACTACTGCCCTCCATGAAGCTGAGGTTTCAACCCCAAAACACCAACCCCACTTGGCTAACAAGGTACTATTCCTTTTTCAGAGATTCTCAATGCCTAGACCACCATCATCCCAAGCTAAAGTGATAATATCCCATCTCACCAAATGGTTCACGAACCTTTGGATGAATCACCCCAAAGAAAAGAGCGAATGCTTTTCTCCAATTTCTTACAGATTCGCTTAGGAGCCTGGAATAGAGAAAAGTAATATAATGGGAGGTGTTCAAGGACCGATTGGCATAAAGTCAATATGCCACCTCTTGAAAGTTGATATCGCTTCCATCGGTCCAACTTTTTGAGAATTTTGTCTTGGATAGGATTCCAAAAACCATCATGCTTTGGATTACCCCCCAATGGCATGCCTAAATAAAGCATCTGAAGAGATTCAGCCTTACAAATTATGCTTTTAGGATAAAACTTTTGCAGATTATCAATCTATAATGGGTTGTTCCCCTGTCGGTAGAAGACCTAGGGTATTCAACGAAGCTTACAATCAAATGATCTAGAATAAACCTCATAATTCAAATCACGATCTATTCCTATTCCTTCTCCACCAGTAGCTGTTCAAGCGCTTCCTATATGCCATTATAATGATATGTATTATGAATACGAATGACCTAGAACAACATGAGAGGCAGCTAAACAGTCGATTATGAACTACAGAAGGATTCAGGTCTTTGCCTAGAACTACRGAAGAATAACGAAAAATTAGGTCTCTTAGAATTGAATTCCTATTCTTAACCGGGCTAAGCGGAGCAAAAAGGGTTTTTCATGAGATGGGAAATGAAAACTATTAGCCTTGCCTTCGTAATTCCTGAAACTTCTTCATGGTGGCTTCATTCCAAGCCTCATTTCATAGAGAACCTCTAAGTGCCACATAGTAGCACAACTGACAATAAATCTCTTTGGCAACGTTACGTAACACGATGATAACTTGATTTTTCCTGTATGATGCAGGAGGAAAAGGAAGTTTTAGCTCTTTTTACTCGACTGGATCTAAATAATGTCCATTTTGCAAACTCTCCTCCAGGTATGTCTATTACAAGAGTAAAATTTTCTCATTTCCAGGCTACCAATGTTTATGTGCATGAATATTGATGGGTTCTAAACTCTAAGCATTATCAAAGTTTTGAAGCATCCTGGTGCATATGATTTTAAATATCTCAGGAAATGTAGATCAATCAGTTCATCTTGTAGCTGGTGAAGGACTTGAGGCTTATCTACCTCTTGCCRATATGGTTGATATTTCAGTCGAACTCCAACGCTTATCAAAGCGCCTATCGAAAATGAAGATGGAGTATGATGGATTTATAGCTCGCCTCAATTCTCCAAGCGTAAGAACTTGCTTAGAGACATACTTCAGATTAATACATATTCATAACATGCATTTGCTTTGAAATTAAAATTCGAATTTTAGGCTTGTGTTAGGGGTTCCAGAATTTCAAAAAGTGTTTAATATGTTTCTAAACTTTCAATTTTGTATCTAAAAGKTCTCTACCTTAGAAAAAAAATGTCTAATAAGTTCTTTTTTAATTCACAAATCTATTAGACACAAAATTGGAGGGTCAAGTTTGTGAATTTTTTAAAATGTCAAATATGCTAGGACCTATCGAATAAAATTGAAAATTCAGATACCTATGWAACAATTGAAAATTTAGGGATATAAGACTTGGGGACTAAAATCTAAAACAACTTTACATCAAAAAGACTTCAATTAGACACAATCTTTTGCTTTTTCTTCCTCTAGGAAACATATAATCTGAAAAGACTATAATTGAACATCGAATCATGTACCAACTCCGTACAATCGGGTTTGTTCTTGCAGTTTGTAGAGAAAGCTCCTGAAGACATCGTTCGTGGGGTAAGAGAAAAGGCCGAAGAAGCAAAAGAGAAGATAGCTCTCATCGAGAAGCGCTTCTTTCTCCTCAGATCAACTGTTCCAGTTCCTGATCGTTAACCATCACCACCTTACCAAAGAACAGTTCTAATTTTCACAGTCCAATTGCTTTCGTAACTGTCCATCGTTGAAAGAAGGAACAAGGAACCGATTGACACCTTCTTCCCGAGGCTTCCCGAGTTAAAAGAGCTTCATCTCTTTGGTGAGTCAGTGCTCTCCTCCATCCCATGAAGAGAAAGTTCAACTGATAAAAGCAGTGCAGCCCCATGCCACCACCAGAAGTACAGGGATTAGTTGATTGCTACCAATTAACTTATTGTATGTTAGACAAAATAATTCACATCCATTTTTTTCCACTGAAATATAAATGCTATCATATGTAGTTTTAGCATTAGAGAGAGTTTTCGTATKCAATAAATTTGAGTTATTGACGCAAGCATAGCTCTGAGTGATCATATAGGTTTGAATCTATTTTTCTTATTTATAATTTAATACTCTACAATGAAATAAAAATAGATGTAAAATAAATTTTAATTCATGTCATTGATTTTTCTTTAATTCATTACATAAATATGAGTTTGTTTTGGAACTTGACATCCAATATATTACTTAGTCCATATAGACATTAATTCATGAAGTGATGGACAAAATATATGTATATGTTATGTTTCTAATAAATAATTTTTTGAAAAATGTAAAGATCGAAATAGCTTGTCATGCAAAGTTTGGTGAGTAAAACATGATGTTTGAAATACAATTAGCACGGGAGTTTAGGAACTAAAAWAAGATTTCAACCTTTTTTTTATTTAAAAAAAAGTTCTTTACTTATGAACTGCATGTTGGATATTAAAAAGATTGACACCGTATGAGAACCGAAAATTATTATCTTTCAAAGAATAATTATGAAGTTGAATTTATATAGAAAGAGATTCATTAGCTGAATATCGTCAATTTAAGTCTAGCTCAATGGGTTGAGTCATATAAAGTTTATTCATAGTAATATCCCACCTATTATAATAGTTATGATAATATGGTATGATTATAAGTATGAATATAACAACACGGTAGATTTGCATGTACAGAAAAAAAATACAGTCCAAATTCACTTATTGAAAAGACTTAAAAGTATTTTGATAGGCATATATCACTAATATACAATTTTTTTTTTAACATTTTTTTTTTTACTTTAATTAACAATGATATCATAGATGTGTATTAATGAATGGTCCATCATATATAATGGTAAAAGAAAAATTACTTTAAAATGTCTAAATAGACACACACAAAAAAATTAAAAATTATATTTATATATTTTGTGCAAAATCATAATTTCTTACTATATTTGAAAATATGGCAAAATTACTGCCCACTAAAATTAGAAAAAAAAAATGTAATTTTTGAAAATTTGTAGATTTATCCATAACTAGTGAAAATGGAAAAGGGTAGTCAAAACGAGTGGACGAGTGGCACATCCATTGAACATGAACTTCCAAGAGGCCATTGATTTACTGTCGTTTCCTCCATCCATTTTCATTCCCATTCTTTGTCTGATTGTGTTGGCTTTCACGGGGCCATAGATTTTGCTTGTGGTTCCTATTTCTCCCCCCGCCTTTGCTTCCCCCTTTCTCCCTCACTGCAAATTTTGCTGCATTTCCTTTCCCCTTTCTCCTGTCTGCTCTCTTTTGCTTCTTTGAACAGGTTAGATTTGTTTGGCAGCGTGCTCAGATGCTCTCACCACCGCTTTTTCTTTGATGGGTTCTTTCTATGATCGTGTTTTAAGCTTTTAATTCTGGAATTCTGTCATCACCCTACTTTGATCTTCATATTTGCCGTGTTGCTTAATGTTAACTCGTTTGGTTCTTGTAGCTTAATTTTGATTGTTTTCTCTTTTGAATTATGCTTGGTGTCAAAAATAGAGTGAGTGTAGGAGTTATCACTCTTTGATCCTAGTATCTGAACTTTATTTCCATCCAACAGTGGTTTTGTTCCTGAAAGAATGAATTTTCCAAATGGCGAGCAAGATTCTTTCCTAAACTATTTGCTGATTTCCTTGACTGTGATGGACTTTTCTCGAATGAATGGGATTATTAGGAGCAACAAGCTGATATGATTCGCTAACTCATATGCTTTGTGACATAGAAAAAACTAATATGGAGGATCCCTCGTTTAGCAACATTACCAGTACTTAACTTTTCTTCATAACAGAAGACCCAAGAAAAACCTGATTTATAGCTTTGAGATTTGCTAATCCTAGTTCTAAACCACCCGAGAATGGTGAACCATAGTGCAGCTTAAGAGTCCGTTAGCTGCTTTTGTTGTGATGTACAAACCATAGTGTGAGAGTACTAATAGGGACAGTTTGGAAATAGTATTASTGTATTAGTTAGGGGCGTTATAATTAGGAGTAGTTTAGATATAAATAGAGGTAGTAGGGAGAGAATGAGGACATGTTTTGGATTAGTCTAGGGTGTGGAACTTGGGAGAGAGATAGCACTCTCAAAAGGCTATTAATATTGTAATTGCTCTTTAATTTTACAATATAATTATATTGTTACTTTCTTGTAATCAGGATCCTAACACATAGCTGTTTAGGCATATTTGTTCAGACCTGAATATTTAGAAAAATCATTACATCAAGTATGATTACCTAATTCATGGTTTGTTGTGAATGTCAATATTGTTGATCAACTGTGAAAAAATGGTTGATTTCCTGTTCCTGTAATCATCATCTAACCAAATGGATCTAAACTGCCATAAATGCGCATGTTTCATATACAAGCAGCTATTCGTTACAAAGGATAAATATTTAATTTATGCGTTCTTGCTTAATTTTAACACACCTGGTAGTTTTATTTGCTTTACTTATGTAGAGATCACTATAGATTATGTGTACCTGGTTTTGCTATGAGTTATCCTAAAAGCACATTCCTTGCTAATGCTAGGTTTGTCCCTTTTCCTCACTGATTCTTCCATGGCATTAACTGCAACCAAGGTTTCAAGCAGCCCAGTTGTCACCAGTAAGGCAACTGTATTTAATTCTTATGGAACTTTTTCTTCTTTATCCAAGTCAACAGAACATGAAAAATTAAATCCGTCAAGCTGTAGAGTTGACATTGGGGAGCTCCATGGATGTCTCTTGGCAGCAAAGGTTAAAGTTTCTAGTCTTGGGCGGCGGAACTCATATGGAAAACCTKTGTGCTTTACCCTGCCCCGAAAACCTGCAGTATTATGTTTCTCAACAGGAACTCATCAAACAGAAACAAAAGAATGTGCTAGGCCTAATGATAGTTCTGCAGGTTTAAGATGGTAAGATGATGCAAACGATCATTGGTGAATTTTCTGACATGTTTTATGCTAGATAGTATGGAGGATCAGGGGCTATTGAATGCTGATATAATCTAAAAGATGTAAATTATTTATCTCCTTGCCTTATTTTGTATACTCTCTCCTTTGTTGTTAATGAAATCTTTGTCTCATAAAAAAAAATGTAAATTCTTTATTTTAAGAGTAAATATTGCACATTCAATCAATTTGTTGCTGATCTGTTTGCAATGGTTTTGAAGCTGTATATGATTTTGAATTTGTTAATAATCAGTGCAATCACATAATTGGCCATAGTTGTCAATTAACATGAACTATTACTTGTAGCACTATTTTGAGCTTGCATAATAAGATTACTTATATACCAAATCAGTGCCCAAACTGGAGACGATGAAGATGAGCAGCCAACTGTGCCTAGAAGGACCATTAAGTCCAACCAAGGAATATCTGAAGCCTGTCGATTTGCATACAATGATGCGAAGTTTGTAAATGAAAGGGCTCACAATGATATTGTWTTGCTTTCTCGGTAATATCCATGATTCAGAATCCTTTTTTTTTTTTTTTTTTTTGTGGCTGTAATGATATCTGTCTAACTGCTTCAATGAAGTTTATCAGCATCAATTATTAGTATTCAATCTCTTACATGTGTTTTAAATGATCATGATAGATTTAAATGTAATAGTTGAGACATTTTGGGTAATTTGATTTTGGGGGAAAAAATAATTATCCTGCTTATCATGATTAAATGAATTTGTTCCGTTTGTTCCACTGTGATTGTATTTACATCTTTTCCTACTATTGTCAATTTGTCAGTGGCATAATGAGGCTGGATGCACGTGCACGTAAAGATGTTGCTATCCTTGGATCCAAGTTTCTTAAGCTTGACGGTATCCATTTATTTTAGATGCAGTGTTTCCCTACGTTGTATGCCTGCATATCTGGTCTTTGATACTCAAAAACCTGGAGGATCWAAAATTATTTTTATGCGTGTCCTAAATTGTTTTTCTGGGAGTATGTCATCATCATGTTAGTGTATATGTTTCTCTTATTGATTTGTTCTTTTTCACTACCACTTCTGAGCCAATTCACTTTYCATTTCCCTACCGCTTCTGAGCCAATTAAAATGGCATCCAAATTTTGCATCCTTCTACAAAAGTTGCTTAACCTTCGTGAATAGTGGAAGGAGGAGCTTTTTTCAGGCGGTCAGCAAGGACTTTAGATATAATCTTATAGAGGGAGGGAACCAAATTGATCGGTCTGAAATTGTTAACCGTCCATGCCCTTTCTTCTTTGGAATAAGGCAAACAAAAGTTTTACTCGTTCTCCTACTAATGATTCCATTTTGAAAAAAATCATGGAACACTCCTAAATCGGATTTCGAAGTGTTCCATGCTTTTTTTTTGTAAAACTCGTTTGTCATCCTATCGGGCCATGGAGACTTCAAATTACTCAAACCAGCGACCGSTTTATGAATTTCCTCCTGCTGGTTACCATCAACAGTTCTKCCTTGGATATTAACCATTGGACAAGGCCCCCTATCGGATATCCATCGGGCATGGGCTACGTCCTCTTTCACTGTAGAATCTCTTACCTGCCTACGGTGAGAAACAGTTCTTTTCATTCTATGTTTGTCAGCACCATGGATTCTTCCATCTGGTCAATCCAAATTTGGAATTGGTTATAATTTTATTCTCTATAGTTTTTTAAGTTTACTTTCCCCTTTTCATGGCATCCACCAGTAATATTCCAGCTTTTGAAATATGAGCTTTTTTCTTTTCTTTCTTTTTCTTTTGTTTATTTTGTGCATCCTAGTCTCATATAGCATATTCTTTTTGTCACTAGTAATTTTACAACATAACTTGTAGAGAGCCTAACTCCAATGTTCTGTGCACTTCCCCCTCTATGGAATTTGAATGTCATTCCTGTTGCTGGGTTGTTGAATATTCTTCCTGTTKCTAAAGTATGAAGTTGCTATTTAGTTGTGTATTTCGGCCTAATGGTTTTATTGGCTTTTTTCTGGTTAGCTCGAGCTAGAGAAGATACAGAAACAATTGACCGTAAAGTGAAGAAAAAAGCTGAGCGACTTCAACGCATTGCTACAGTATGTGCAATTTTGACAATTTTGTGTCTCATTTTGATTGAGTACTAAAGCTATTTAATAGGTTATTGAACTTCTATTCTCTTCCAGACCTTGAGAGAAAAGGCTCACTCTAGACTAAAAAGTGCTGCTGATGAGCATTGGAGTGATGGAGCCTTAGAGGTACCTTGGTGTATCCAAATATTCTTTATTGTAGTTACTCTTGATGTATGTATTGATGATGAAAATCTGTTCCAAGTTGGGAGATTATATCATTGGATGGAGTAGAGACTGCAGCCAGAGTCATAGTGGTGGGGGATTGATAGAACCTGAAATATATTGAAAGATAAAAGATAAACGAACTACAATAGCTACTAAGTATTAGAGGTACTTGGAYCCTCCCCTCTTGAGATATCACGCAAGCGAAAACCATACTCACTAATTGGATACCTTCATTCTTACACCCTCACTTTATTTAYAATACTCTCCGTAACAACTTTCTATATCTAATTACTAAGGTATCCTCAATACCCTACTAATATCCCTAATTACCCTTAAAACCATTCCTATCAGGGATTTGAAGTTTTTTCAGGATTTTTGTGGGCAGGATTTGGGAGGATGTTGAGTCGGTTGGGGGCTTACCATTTGGTGGAATTGTTTGCTGGGTTTAATCAGCACTACCATCTGGTGGACTAAAGAGACTGCTAGATTCTGATATAACTTGGACTAAATTAAACATATTCTGGCTGCAAGATTTTCAATGGCCAGTCTACTAGACTAAATTTTTCCTTAGATGTTTTATATGGCTTTGCTTTCCAATGGTGTCGACTTGCAGATAAGTTAGCTATTAGATCCTTGTTTTTTTATTCTTTTCTGGTCTTCTTCTGTTTCTTAACTGGTAGAATTAATGGAAATTTAATGTAATAGCTCTCATYGCGGGCTTCATAATTCCCAGGCTGATTTGCGGTTGGCCGATTTCCGTGCTAAACAGCGGGCAATGGAAGATGCCCTGATGGCTTTGGAGGTAAATCATTTGTACTACAGTACTAGTTTGAAGAACTGTAGATGATGTGAGCATGCCAAAGTTGGGCAAAACTTTCTTCAGTCATTTGATGTGGTTTTTAAGTTTTGCTATATTATTTTTTGCTTCCAAGAAAGATAAGATATGACCTTTCTCTTCTGTACTATATTGTTGCAGTTTGTCAAAAATATTCATGACATGATGGTGAGAAAGATGTATAAATTGTGAGTTATTTTTATGCTTGAAAATATTTCTCCCCATTTACTCCCTGTAGTCCATTTTCCAATATTGAACATATTTGATATCTAACCACAATATATGCAGTCCTCTGGCAAACGAAACGGGTTTTCCAACTGCCAATGACATGATGGGGCGTATAAAACTAGAAAAAAATGGAAAGAGCCTAGATTTTTTAACTGGTGAACTACCAACTGATCGCATTTCTGCAATTCAGGTATCTTTATTAATAGCCATCAACAATCCTCTTCCATTTTGGAATTTTTATCCATAACCACAATATTCTTCATCTGCTGAATGTATAGGAGATTTATTGGAGTATGGCCTCTGCCCTCTCTGAAGCTGATGGAATTGATTATACTGATCCAGAAGAGGTCTGAATTACCATGCGTCAATTTTCCAATAACATCGATAATGGTTTTCTGTTTGCTCATAAGTTATTTCTATCTCGCGTAGCTCGAGCTGTTGATTAGAACTCTTATAGATCTTGATGCAATGGATGGCAAAAGCAGTGTATCTCTACTTGCAGAATGTTCCAGCTCTCCAGACGAAAATACTAGGTACTGATTTCAGCTTCGCTAAACTATTGTCTAATGTTAATATATCAAGAAACACAACCAACTCCCAAATAAAGTATATTTAGTGGTGGAGGAGAAATTATTCGAGGGGTTGGAATAATATGGCTAATGATCCTACAGCGTTGGATGGATGAAATAGAATTTAAAACTGTATTTTGAACATGTATCTAATGGTTATTGAGCGCAAATAGATTTTGAATCTATATATATATATCCAACAGTTATGTAGCTGCCTCATTGAATAATTTTTTGTGGTGAGGTAGTAGTTTTGTAGGTATTTTGTTACTCGTGATGACTCATTTCTATAGATGAAGACAATTTTGATTCCCAATGAATAAAATAACCTAGAAGAATATACGGAGCTTTGATGRTAAGTGTTTATGATGTTCTGAGATACCTTCCAAGGTCGTAGGTTTAAGCCTCCACATTGAGAACTGAACTTGTTTGAGAACTGCACTTGTCAAGTTTTGAGATACTTGTGAAGATCTTGGATTTAAGCGTCCACCTCGAGAACTGAACTTGTCAAAACGTTAAACGTTTTGAGATACTTGTCAAGATCTTGGATTTTAGCCTCCAAATTGGGAGGTGAATTTAAAACTTTTATTGTTTCTCAAAGTTGGCTTTGGAGTAGGCGGCAAAGGCCTTTAAGTGATTGTGAAGGTGGATGAGCATAATGCAAAAAATGGACCTCAACGATCCGATTATCATAGAACATTAAACATTAAACATTAAATTCATAAGCTTGTGTTTTGTTTATAAATTTTGTGATTTTGATGAAAGTCAATTCAGAATACCGGGTTACAAAATCGACTAGATCATCCCTTGATGTGTGCTATTTTGCTGATTATTGGTTGATTGGGGTTAAATTTTACYGTGATTTTTGTTATGAAGACAAGCATTGGCCAATGCTCTGGCAGCAGCCCCATCCATGTGGACTCTTGGAAATGCAGGCATGGGAGCATTGCAGGTAAATCCTCTCCCTAGGATATAGTTTTACATTTCCATCTCACGAGTTTATCATCGACACCTGAATCAACATTCTCGTTATATCGTAAAATAATTGTCAAAATGTAAGAARATATCAATAAAATATAACTAACATGGACATAACATTAACGATAAGAATTTTTAACTTGTTTAAAAGGGTGAGATGCTTATTTGTTACTCTAAATATATCTTATCAACATCAATATTTAAAAATTTAGTCTCTCTTTTCTCTCTGTCTCTGATGCTTGTTTGTTCGTTCGGTTTTGCAGAGACTTGCAGAGGACAGTAACCCAGCAATTGCTTCTGCAGCGTCCAGCGCCATTAAAGAACTGAAGACACAGTGGGAAATAGAAGAAGGAGATAGCTGGAGCTTCACACTCAACCAGAAGGCCACCATGGAAGCTGATGATGATGATTCAAATCCATTTTGAGAAGAAATCCTTATTAGGAAGAACAATCTTTAACTGTAGATAGCTAAATAAATTGAAGGGCATAGGGAAAGAAAAACCCTAATCATTACAATGTGATTGGTGGCTGGTGTAAAAGAGGAAACTGAGYCATTTCATCTCATGGGATTTCTCTTGTTCTTATAAAAAAAATAAGGAAATAGTTTATTTTTTCTTTTTTAATCAGGAATTCTCGCATTTTTAATCAGAACGAGGGAGGTGAAAATACGAAAGAAATATAATTGGGATGAAAAACGTCTATTGGCTAATGGAKAAGACCAGAGGTGTTTTAAACCTTTGATATAGGTAGGGTATTAAATTTTCTGTTGACATGTCAATATTTTCAAATATGTCCATCAGTTCGATATTGGTATTATTGCAAAATAATGATGGAATAATGCCAATAATAATCATAATAATTGGTAGGATATTAATAAAATCACATTATAGATCTAGTATAATATTAAAAAAAATTTAAATTATTTTAAAATGGTGACGTATTCATTTGTTATTGATTCTTTTTATCGTTATTATGATAGAGACATCTAAAATTTGATATAAGTTGAATTCTTATCGGATGTAATTCTCTTTATTTATATAATATAATTTGATTCTATTTTTGAGAAATAAGATTAATGAACAATATAAYCTTATTATTTATTAAGTTTAAGATGATTTAAAATTTTAGAATTAAATGTGTGACACAACTACATAACTACAAAGGTAAAAAAAAWTTAAAAAAAGGAATAATAAAATTTTTAGGGTAGAGTATGTTGATTTWCAATTACATCATCATAATCAGACTACTTAAATTAAAATTTAATCAATTTCTAWTTATCTAAAATGTAACAATGTTTAGCCAAAATGACTAATTTGGAGCATATGGTTAATCATTAAAGGTTAAAAGACACATTTGGTCCTTCTACTTTTACTAAAGTAACAATTTAATCCATGAACTTTAGTTTGTAACAATTAGTCCCTGTACTTTTACTAAAGTAACAATATAGTCCCTAAACTTTTACTAAAGTAACAATATAGTCCCTGAACTTTAACTTGTAATGATTYTRTCYCGGTAGTTTAAAATTCGTAACAATTTAGTCTCTATCGTAAAAAAATTATTAAAATTAAGTGTTAAATTTTATCATATAACAATTTAAGCTTTCTAATTTATARACRTATTTAGTTCCTCTTTAGTTTATCAATCTATATATTAAAAAACTTAACAAAACAGTTTCACGAKAAGGACTAAATCGTTACCAATTTTAAATTACAAGAACTAAATTGTTACATATTAAGGTTCAATTACTACCAATTTGAAAGTATAGGAACTAAATCATTATTTCAGCGAAAGTACACGGACCAAAAGTACTTTTTAACCATCATTAAACACGTGCGATCCATCCCCTATTATTACTTAGTCAATCATTAATTACCAATAAAATTAATTAATATAGTGAATCCGTAATTAATATTTGATAACTAAAATAAGACAGTTAATAAAATAAAATCATGTGATAGGGCCATGCAAATATGAAATATAATTATTATAGGGCCATGCAAAGATGGAAATATATTAAAAAAATAAATTAAGTTTGTGTATGAAAGTAGTAGAGAAAGAGAGAATCATAAGGATGACAATGGGGTGGAACAAAGATTCCTCGCATGGTGATCGGGATCCCAACGAAGAAAAATTCATGTCTCGTATATTATTTTTATTTTTTAAGAATTACTTAATTATATTGTTTTTTTAAATTGAACTAATAAGTTTTAAAAATGTTTATTATTTTTAACAAAAATTTAGTTATAAAAGTAAGTAAATATATGTATAATATTTAAAATTTATGGTTGGGAAATGAATCGGGATGGGTCAAAGGCACAGAGGAAAATGSAGTAGAATTTTTGTTATCAGAGAGTTTTACTCACATAAATTAATTTAGTGAATTTTGAAAAATAACAATGAAATGAAATTTATTGGCACATTTTTTCTACCTAAAATATTATTAATGCTTATTTATATTAATACTATCCAGTCAACCCAATTAGGCTAAACATTTAGTTATAGTCAAACCATTAATCGCTTCAAAAAATTATTTAATGAGATATTTAGTGGAACATTAACTGCCCATAAATTTATGATATATTCCATTATTGATTGCCTATAAAACTTTATTATATAGCCAATCATTATCTACAAAATTAAGTGATAAAGTCAATAATTTATTACTCATAAATTAATTGCTATAGAGTATTTATTATTATTATTATTTGACTAAAATTGATATAGAGTATGGTAATAGTATATGTGTGTGAATAACTATATAATGAGTTTTTTTTTTTTTTTAGGATGAACTATATACTAAGAGTTATTTTCAATATATATATTTATTAAGGATTAACCTTTTAGATGAAACACTTTTTTATAAAATGTGTATTTTACTTTAAAATGTTACTCTAAAAAATCATTCCAAAATCAGTAAATTATTTGATACATGGGCTCCAATGAAACTATTTATCACTACAAAAATATTTGATACAAAATCAATTTTGCTATTTATTAATCACGTCTCTCTCTCTCTCCTCTCTCTAATTTGAAATTCCAATTCCCCATTCCTTAATGCTGTCTGGTCCCATGCTGCAGAGAAAAAACAGTAATATTGGATCCTCACAAGTCAGAAGTACTGATTSAGGAAGCACTCTGTTGAAAAGATCCTTTCAATTATCCATCTTCCAAACATACTAAAACAGATCATTCAATACCCCATCAAGTGGGCCAAATTGGCCTTTGACTTCACATAATCAATATGGTCCTCAACCATCTATCAAAAGTACATAAACTGGGATGGGAGCACAGAAAATGAAGCCATCCTAGCCTTTTAGACTTATCTATCGCTCGGTTTTCTTYAGATGAAGCTCGTCCACTTCGGATGAAGCTCGTCCACAAAAGTACAACGATAACTTTCATGAATCGCTGCTGCTGTCTTTCTRCTTCTTCGTTATGAAACTAATCACTTTACCCCATTCTTTTGAATCCCAACCTAACTTATTCCTGTTAAAGACAACGATACCTCTCGTATACCAAATATCTCTCCAATAACCCTCACGTTTTGCTTTTGGTTTCACYCAAAAAGCCTCATACCAAAGTAAATAGTTGTCCTCATCTATATATCATGATCACTTTCGTACCCTACGTTGAACTTTGTTTGCACATCTTGCAACCTCAACAATTCCCACRAATAARTTAAGTACGTTTTGACAAGGAGAAAAACCTGGTCGACAACAAACATAGTTTATGAGCTTTTATCGTAACAGCTTATCAAACATGTGACAAACTCACACCCCATCCATTTTAAATAGGATTTGTCTAGTGATGCACAAGCAATCTAACCCCATATGATTTTCTYGTCTCTTTTGTAGGCTTTTTAAGATATTTTCGCATGTCCTAGCCTATGAGAGTCTGACACTACTAATCCCTTGTGAAACAACTATTTGGGCTTTATTTAGTTGTCAAGAAACTCAAAGACTTGTCAACATACAAATGATTGAAACACTAAGAGAGATTATGATTAGCACAGGTCAATGTTCACTTTGTAAATTGGAAAGCAACAGAGCCTCACAAGCCACTACACCACATTTTACATGAATTACACCCACACCCACACCCACACCCACAACAAACTAATACTAGTTCTACATCTACAACTGCTCACACATCAACAGAGAGAGAGAGAGAGAGAGAGAGAGAGTCAAGGCACTACCAATTAACACTGCACTGCAACAGTCTACTGTTGAACGCCAACTTCAGTCAATGGAGCCTTCGCCTTGGGAGGCCGACCTCTGGGCCTCCCGCTCGGTGCTGGAGGTGCTGTGATGGACGTTGGCCGAGCCAATTTCCTCGGTCGTCCTCTTGGTTTCCCAGTCCCAGAAGATACCTTCATCGTCACTGGCTTCGGTGGCTGTGGAGGTGCATTGGGGTCCTTAGGTGGGCGGCCTCTGGGCTTTGGTGGGGATGATGCCACATTGGACGGCAGAGGCACCTTTGGTTTTGGAGGCCTGCCACGCCCCCGCCGGGGAGGTGCCGTGGGGTCCCTTTTCATGTAGTTGTTCTTCCAAAACACAAGTTCCCCACTGGCTTTCATCATGTTCAAATGGTGTGTGAGCAGAGATGAGTGCCCAGTGGGCAAGTTTCCATAAGTTGATTCTATGTACTTTGATATCGTGGATTTGTTGGAGCCATTGTCACTATTCAATGCTTCAATAGCCCTAAATATCATCTGCAATATCTTAAAAAACCTCCATCAAAAATGGTGTTCCAACCTTATTTTTACTTTCATGATCCATTTTTATCATCTTCAATGGTTTGAAGATCTAAAAAGAGATTTCAAATCAAAATACTTTTTTGTTTGTTTTTTTTAATACAAAACTTTCATTGAGAAAAATGAAAAGAACACGAGCATATAAAAAACAGCCTTACAAGGAAGCCCACTAAAGAAAACAACTCCAAAAAAAGAACACCTAWCTGATAATTACAAAAGCTCCTAGAGACGGAACCCCAGGAACAAGTATTAAACCTAGTYAAATCCCAGATAATTTCCACGGATCTCTAAAATGTAGTGTCAAATCATATTTTTACTAGAGATGTTGCCTTGTTTCAGAGTTCTAACTACAAATCTAACCTCTTCATTCTTTAACTTCTCATTTACATCAAAATATCATATAGCTCAAATCCTCTTCTTTTTTTTTTTTTTAAGTTTTAGAGAATATCCGAACAAAAATTTGTACTCACATTCATGATTCATCTCAAATCTTCTCTCATTTCAAATAAAATTCAAAACTAAAAGTCATTTCTCAATGGACGTTGGAAGTGAAGTATAATTCAAAAAGAATAATAGGAACAAATCATCAAGGGGAAGCTGAATGTCTTTTCGCTCTTCAAAAATCGCATCTAACAAAAAGTATTTCAACAGGAACTGAAAAAATGAGACCCTCAGCTGAATTAACCAAACTTTAATGCCTCTCGAAACAAAAAATAACAATAATAATAAATCTCCGAATATTTGCTCCAAAAGAAATGCCAGATTCGATAAGGAAATGCGAGAAAACTCAAGGAAAGAAGGATGTTCCCCAGTTCATCAAATCATCAAATCATCAAAGAACAAGGAAACGAAATTCACTCACAACACACAAAATTAAAAACAAATCACAAGGAACCCTAATTTAAGAACAAATTTACACACAAACTCACAAACCCAGAACAAATTCAAACAAATTGGAGGCAGTGAGCAGAACATGAGGAAGAATTAAG
>NW_019104512.1:431689-442197 GCF_001995035.1 Momordica charantia
GTAGATGGGAAACTGAATTGTAAGCTCGGAGATAATCACAATAGAGATTGATTCAATGGCGAAGTATTAAGAATTTTGTTTTCTTAGGAGTGAAACAAAATTCCAGGAAAACAAAATCATAAGTCCTCGACGTTTTCAATTACACAAGTAAAAAATTACAAAGAGAGTGGGCGAGACAAATGTTGGGGTAAACAGAATCTGTTTCTCAATTGAAGAGGTGAAATTTTATGGGTATTCCTATTCTTCAGTATTCGTCAAGAGAATTTGCGTTAAACAGAATCTGGATTTCAATATTTTGCGTGACAGAGTTTTGATTTTCCCTCTAATACTCATTTAAAAGGTTTGTGGAGAGAAACTGACTAAAATAGATGTAATTTTTTTAAGTTTAAAGGCTTCATTTTTACTATTAAAAATATTTACGGGTGCAATTTCACCACTCATGAAAATTTGATGGTTTATTTTCTACAACTCAATATTGAAGGGTTCAATTTTTTCACTTATCAAAGTTTGAGGGTTTATTTTTTACCATTGAAAGTTTAGGGGTATAATTGTAACAACAACCATACTTTAGGGGTGGGTTGTGTAATTTACCCAAAAAAATAATTACATACTAAACTATTTGAGATATCACAGTATGGCTCACTTAAATGGTTATTTTCAATCTCTTATTCTTCCTTATAATATAATATTTTTGAGACAAAGAAGATTTAAATATTATTTTTAACTTTCAGGCTTTTTATTTTCATAAAAATATATTCTCGAGATTCATGAAGACCTCTGGTATGAAAAAGAATCCAATAGAGTTTAAATTTTATCCAAAATCAAATATGCTGAATCATGTTTAACTTTTTTTTTTCTTTTAATTATTCTTCTTCTTTTACAGTAATTTTACCATTCCAACAAGGAACTATAATTTAAACACACAACCTATATAAAGAAGAATAATATTTTGTTGAGCAGGTTAAGATCAACTATTTTTTTACTATTATAACAATAATATATATATTATCAACTTTATCTAAAATTAAATGTCCAATCTTATGTGTTAAAATATGGGATGCCTAAATAACCCTAAGCCATGTGTCAATTTCTTTAATTTGCTTAGTGTCTCGTGTCTAGTCGACCCTTATCCATGTGCTTAATTCTCAATAATCTATGTGTCTTTTTTCTACCTATTATTAGTGTCCAAATGTAACATCTCATGGTTGTACAAATTGCCTATAAATAGTGGCAATTCATGGATAAATTGGTAGTGGAAAATTTTAAGTGGATTTTGGTGAAAATGTATGTTGATTCTAAAATTGTGTTTTCTTAATTTTCAAAATTTCAAATTTATATTTTAATTTTATATTTTGTTCAAATATCGTATTTTCTCGTTGTTCGTGATTCATGGTGCCTCATTTTGCTCCATAATTTTACAAGAATATAAATTATTTTAGAAAAACTCAAAATTACTTTAATTGGTTCTCAGTTAATCACTTTGAGAGATTTTTTTTAAATAATTATTTTTAAAAACAAATAACAAAGCTAGTGTAGGTTTCAAAGTAATTACAAAACTAAGGTAGATAAATCGCAGGGATAGGCTGCGATTTGCCCAAAATCGCAAGCGATGACTGTGATTTACGTCGAAATCGTGGTCATTGACCGCGATTTCATTGAAGTCGCAACCATTGGCGCAAATGGAGCCACGTCTTTGCTGACGAGCCATTTGTTTTTTTTTAATTATTTTTTTATTTTGAATTTGGAAGTTGCAGCCAGCGACTTCCCCTTGTTTTTTTTTTTGTTAAATTTGGGAGGGGCAGCATGGCCACTTCCCCACTTCCTCTTTTATTTTTTATTTTTATTTTATCTTTTGAATTTAAAAGTTGCAGCCCTGCAACTTCCCACCAATATCCCTTTGTTTTTTTAAATTTTATTTTAAAAAACCATCTTAATTTTCTCCATATTTGGAAAGTAGTTCTTAATTACCTACCACATGATAGACATATTCCTATAATATAATAATTTAAAACAAAATAATTGTAAAACAAATAAAATCCTAATTATACCTATCCCAAAATTTGGTTTTTATTTTAAAGCCATGTATTTCGCGATGCAAATGACAAAACATGTGAGTTTCATGTAATTTATACCTTTACTTTTATGGTTTTATTAATTTAATAATTTTTTATCGATTTAGTTTATACTAAATTTAAATGTTATTTTATAGAACATACGAAGATGAAATACAAGAAACTAAATGACATTTTAATCATCGAATTGGTTTTAATATAAGTTTAAACTTTTAGACTTTAAATGACATTTTAATCAAATTTTAAAATAAAAAAATAAAAAATAAAAAATTTAATCACATCTTAATTAAATTTCGCAATATTAGTAAAATAAATAAAACGGTGAATGTACTCGACTTCCAAAAAATAAATAAATAAAAAGGTGTACGCGACTTTCCACCTAATCACCTGCCACGTTTGCAAGGAAATCGCAGGCATTGTAGGCGAGTTCTGACTTTTATTTTAACCTAACCTATTTTTGTCAATAGTTTTGAAAACCTAACTTTATCTTTGAATTTATTTATTTAAATTACATTTGTTTTGAAGTTTTTTTTAAACTAACATTATTTTTGTAATTTATTTTTAAAACTATATTATTTTAAAATTTTGTCTTGGAGGGTGATTCACAGGGTGATTTTTGACCAAAAAATTAATAGAAATTTAGTCTATAATTATTGATTTGATTTTTAAAATTGTCTTTCTATTTACCTTAAATTTTGAGATTTTTTTTCTCTTTTCTAAAAATTTTGTCACTTTCTAACTTTATTTATCTTGAGTTTATTCTCTCTAATTTTTTCTCTAAAACTTTTCTAATATCTTTCTAAACTTTTACGTCTCATCTGTTTTCTAAGATGATTTCTCTGTTTAAAATTTTTGTCTTTTACTCTCTTAAATTTTACTCTTTAAAATTTTGTTTCTTTTAACTTTTCTCTCTTTAAACATTCAATATTAATCATTCAAAATCATTTTTACGGTTATAAAGTCACTTGAAAAAACGCATAACTAACTATTAAAATAATTATATAAAAATCACTTTTACAAAATCAATTATCATTAAATCTCTTTTACGGTTTCTAAAAAAAAAAAAAAAATCTCTTTTGCTAAACTTACTCCTCCTATTTCCAAATAAGTACTAAGATGTAATTGTGGGATCAATATAGCAATGGAGTAATTTGAAGCCTTTAAGAAAAAAAATTGATTACACGTATAGTGTTCAATAAAAGAGTTTAAATTCATTCTTTCTTAATAAACTTTTACACCTTTCAGGCACCCATGATAGTTTAGTTTTTTTTTTTAAATTATATATATGTTTTTAACTTTTCTCGATTGGAAACAACCTCAAAGTTCTGGAGATATGAGCTGGAAAACCTTCTTTATTTAATACAACTTGAAATGAATATTACATGCACGACTATTTGGGGTATCACTTATCTTTTTGTTATAATGCATGTAATTGATTGTTAAAGTCACTACGACAAATGTTAGTTCAACACTCAAATAAGTTTCCTCTGGTTGAACATTAATAATAGATTTTCAACTAGAAAATAAAGTTGTTATAATTTAATGAACTGAGCCAAAGAGTAAAGTGACCTGCACGACTAATTGAGTATTAGCACGTAGAAGTGCTGTCAGCATTAAAGGTAGTTGGTTCATCTTCCAACTTGTTTATCTCAAAAAAGAGAGAGAAAATAAAAGAAAAAGAGATAACATCATGATTAAGAAAAGAGAAGCAGAATGAAATGAGGGAAGGGTAGACATTTGAACGAAAAAGAAACGGAGAAGGGTAATCTGGACATTTCGCTCGTAGGTCAAGTAGTCAAAAGGTTATTTTTATAAATTATTAAGACTGGATTAAATTTCAAATTAATTAATAAAATGGAGTAGTTTTACAGAAAGGGTGAAAATATTTGATCGATTGATTTTGATTCGATGCTAAAATATCGAAGTCTTAGTCCCGAAGGAAAAGACTCCCTCAGGCCGCCGCCGCCGCCGCCGTTTCTCGCCTGAAGAATCTCAGTTTATCTCTTAGAAACCCTAGCAATCCCGCCCACACGCCACATGTATCTCTTGACATCATCCCCTCGGCTATCCTCTCTCTGATCTCGTTCTTCGCTCTCTATCTCGGAAGTCGTTCGACTGTTTCAGCTACAATCTTCCGGTAAGTTTTAATCCTCTCTCTGTTTTTATTTTGTGAATTTGTTATGGCGTTATGTTGTTCAATTATTTGCCAATCGGAGTTTTGAATGGATATGTTATTTTCTTTTTGAGAATGTTCGATGCGATTAGGATGATAACTAGTGCTTTTTGGCTTTATTTGAAGTTTCTGTTACATTCTTCTTTTTTCCCTTTTTTCCCTTGAATACTTCGGATGATAACAAGTGGTGGTTAATATAGATATTTTATTTAACTCTTGGATGCATATTTTATTTCTTATCATTCGTATATTTCCTGCTTTTGGGTTTATGTAATTAGATCTGAAATTCGAAATTAATTGGGCTGTTTTGTGAGTGTCTTTACTATAATCTTATTGATTTTGGAAGTAAATTTCTAACATATGGGTATGATAAAAAAAGTATAACATATGGGCGTGTATACTGAAGTTGTATAGTTTTTTGGGAGGGTTCCCTCTACCCTCCGCCTTTAGGCTGTTTTTGCCTTTTTGGGCTCTTTTGACATGAATGCATTCCCTATGTTTCTTATAAAAAAAAAGGGCGTGCATACTGAAGTTGGAATAACCATTGACTAGCATATTTTTATAATCGTTTTTATCTTCTTAAATATGTCTATGTTTTGTTTGTACTACTTCAAAAGTTCAAGATATTGGAAGGCTAGAGGACGATCTTTAATAAGACAACGAAAAAACAACAATTATATTTATTTCATTTTTCTACTCTTTTATCATCAAGACCATATTATTGTTCTATTATAAAATCATCATTACGGTCCACGTAAAAGTAAGAATCTTAAAGCTCATGGTGGAGTGTAGTTGGAAAGAGGGAGACTTACTGACTTTGGATGGGGTTGTGTAAGAGGATTATTATTATTTATTTTCTTCTAAAAAGCTTGAGGTGCACTAAAATGCAGTAGTCTTGGGAAGCTTAAAATACGAGGTGCCAGAAAAAGCCAGGATTTTTTTTCCTTTTTAATAAATTATACAACATGTAAATTATTTGCCAATGTATGTGTCTTTGATAATAAGAATTATGCATTGAGTTAAAAGAAAACAAAAGAGAACAATGATCGAATAATTTGATTCTTTCAATGACAGCCCACAACATCACTAAAACAATCTTCATAATCACAATTTAGAGATCTAAGCAGTAACTAAGTGTGACTTTGCCCCATTTTTTCTCCTTTGTTGGACTTCTAGTCCTCTATCTCCATCTTTTGTCTCATTTTCATAGTTCTCCTGATCTATAAGGGGATGAAGATGAAGCTGTACTTTTTACTTATTGTCTTTGAAGTACTTGCTCTAAAATGATAGATAAATTCTTTCACTAGCATGAATTTTTTGTTACTTTTAATAATCATTAGGGTTTTGTAATCCTTGATCATGCATTTTTATGAATGTCTTTTTATTTAAATTGAGGCTTATGGCGCACGTTGTCTCGAATCACTCGATTTTTTGTCTAATCATTACTTTTACCCTTTACTAGTGTTATGGAGCTCATTTGTACTTTTATTTGCATTATGTACTTCTATCACCTGATAGTTTGATATTGACGTGTTAAGTTAAATTCATAAAGATATAGAACATGTCCTTTGGCTGATAGGTTATGTTAACCTCAGCTTTGACTTGGTAAATCAAATTGTTTTATATATTCTCTACTTCAGCACTTCTTAGTCTTGGTTGGGCTTTGGTGGGGAGTGTGTTTTGTTGATTATGGATGTTGAGTAGGATGAGTAGATCATGTTCAGGTGTTATTGCACACATATTACAGTTGATACATCAAATGAAGTATTGATTTATTAACTTTCATGCAAGTATCATAACGTGTGGTGTTCATCTTACCTATCTGCAGGATTGATGTATTGATTTATTGATTTTCATCCAAGTCTCATAACGTGTGGTGTTTATCTTACCTATCTGCAGGACTTATTTTTTTTTATCATTCTTTGAATTCTGCTTCTTCTTATTCAAACCAATGGCTACGCCTCTGGATATGTCACTAGAGGACATGATAAAGAAGAATAACCGTGAGAAGCTTAGAGCACGAGGTAGGGCCCGTCGTGGGCGTGGAGCAGGTGGGTCTTTTAATGGTGGAAGAGTAGTGATAGGGTCGATTCGTAGAGGCCCTCTCAGCATAAATACACGGCCATCTGCTTTCTCAATTAGCAAGGCAAGCTTCAAACTGTTGATGTTTAATGCATATGCTTGAGAACCTGATATTCCTTGAAAATACATGCTTATGGGGATCTCAAATAACATTATAGTAACTCTAACAGAAGAGGCTCAGTAAAATTGTTGTTCTATGGAGAATCTCATTGTGGCTCACCCTCTTATCCGTATCGCCATCTGGTGTATTTGTACCATTATCTTTGCAAATGTTGAATACGTGTGGGTTATCTGGGTTATTTTCAAGGGACTGTCAAGAGTGGAGAATTATATTCTTGTCGATTTATAAGCTGATATGTGTTTTCCCCATCTGGATTCTTATCTGCATACTTTCATCAGCCCCCACGCAGAATGAAGAATGTTCAATGGCAGCATGATTTATTCGAAGACAGTCTTAGAGCTTCAGGGATTTCTGGAATTGAAATTGGCACAAAGTTGTACGTTTCCAACTTGGATTATGGGGTGACCAAAGAAGATATAAGGGTACAACTTAAGCCATCTGTATTTGACTAAAGATGCTTTCTCTTCATTTTTTGATTAACATTCTCTTGGAACCTGACGGTGAACTCAGGAGTTGTTCTCTGAGATTGGAGACCTGAAAAGATTTGCAATTCATTATGACAAAAATGGCCGTCCAAGTGTAAGTTCCTACACTATCTTTTTGTAAAAATTTGTAGTAATATGTTGCTGTCTGGTTTTTTAGTTTTTCTGGAATCAAGTATCAATGTTATTTTTGTAGTATAGACTCTTGTCTCTCAGAAGTCAGAACTGTGTGACCATTGAATGAATATTTGCTTTTGGTGGATTTAGATTTATCCATATGCAATATTGATTTTTTACTTCAAAAGATAGATAGCCCTAGAAAAAACAATTACTAGGACTTTGCTACTAGAATACGTGTTATGAATGCAAAAGCCTTGACTACTTTTGCCAACAAACAGTACACAATGAAACATGATCTTAACAAACTTTAAATCATATTATTTAAGCTTGCTCCTTTATAGACATTGCCCAATAGGATGCGGAAGCTTCATATGTGTATAAAGTTTGCAATCTTTACTAGTGATACCACAAAATGAGACTAGTTGGAGACAAAGGCTGAGTAAGATTGAAAGAGACACTGTTTTTCTTCTCTTTATCCATCCCTTCAAGTTTCTGAACGTTTTTTTGGAAGGGCTTGATTGACACCACCCTCTGAGTTGGAGATGCCTTTTATGCCCCTTTATCTCTAGAAAAGACAAATAAAGGTGGTCATGTTTAGATTTGTTTGTAATAAGCCTCTGGGTTCGAATGGTTTCTCTATGGCTTTTGTTCTTCTTTGGATAAATTGGGATGTGTCAAAGGTGATAACCTTACGGTTTATTAGTTTTGTGTGAAGGGTGGAGTCATACACTTGCATTATCTTCAAGAAGTCCTCTACTGGAGCATAAGGGACGCCTTAAAAATAATAGCGAAGATTTTAGTTGAATTTGTTAGTGTTGATTGAGAGAAAAACAACCATAAAGAACAAAAAAAATGAATATAGGAAGAAAATGTAGAATTTTTTTTTGTCTTATGAACGCAAGGTTTTTTATTTTTGTCTACTGCCTTGACACAAACATATTCTTGAGCGTGAATATGATGTAGTTTCTATGCTAATCATAGAAAAATCAGCACAACTCAACTAAAAGTTTGCTAGTTCAGTGTCATTCTATAAGTTTGCTAGTTGAGTTGTGCTTATTTCTAATTCTTGCTCTTCTTGCTTGTCATTGTATTCATATTAGGGGTGAACATCAGTTGGAAAGTGTTGGTTTTGGCCGAAAATCTATCATTCTGTTTTGGTTGGTTGAAAACTAGAAATATTTTAAGCTTTATACTGACTGAATGTTTATATCGGTTCAGTTGGTTGGTCTTTGGTGAACATTAGAGGAAGAGATGCTCTGCTGTGGTGTGGCCACACAGCAAGGATTGAGATGGGAGGTGGAGAAGAGAGGGGAAAGGGAGTGAGAAAAATGGAAGACGAAATGAGGGAGGGGAGGGAGGGGTGGAAGGGAAAGAAAAAAGAGAGGGAAGGGGGGAGAGAAATCAGAGAGAAGGGGTCATGGGATGGGAGGATAAAAGAGGGAGGGAGAGAAAGAAATAAAGGAGAGAGAGGGAGGGAGAGGGGGACACGTGAAATGGTGAGAGGATTTTTTTATTAATTAATCAATTGGTTGGTTAGAATGGCACTTTTTGGCCACTCGCACTGACTGATGAGTCGGTTTTTTACTACCAACTTTGATTGAATGTAGGTTTTAACCAACCGACATTGGTTTGGTCTGTTTTCAGATTTCCTTGTTCACCCCTAATTCATATTTAGTTTCTTTTAAGTTGACATGAGATGTATCCGCTCATATGATAATTGTTGCGCTTGTGCTTTAAATGTGTTCTTAATTGGATCATGGTTGGTTCTCTTATCAAGCTTTAGTTGGCTGATAAACTTTCCGTTGTTCATTAAAGGGCTCGGCAGAGGTGGTATATACTCGTAGGAGTGATGCATTTGCTGCTTTGAAGCGCTATAACAATGTGTTATTGGATGGGAAGCCCATGAAGATTGAAATTCTTGGCGATAATGCTGAAATGCCAGTTTCTGCACGTATAAACGTCACTGGACTGAATGGGAGAAGCAGGAGGACAGTTGTTCTAACGTATGTAGTATTCTAGTTACTTTTCCCCTCTTCCTTTTTTGTTCCTTTTTTCCTATTTATTTATTTTTCATTTTATAACTAATTATTGTGCCCCTGGGAGGTAGAAAGTTACTGGATTTTTGTTATATTTCTGTCATTTTTATCTTGCTACTTTCAAGTTGCTTTTTGTTCGTCAAGTGGAAACTATCATCATCTGCCTCATTTCCAAAGGTGACATGACTGGGATTTCAGGCCAATTAGTCAGATAATAGGGTTTGTAAAAATTTTTGGAAGGTGCTTGTAGATTGGCTGAAGAAGGTTTCTTCCTTCAACGATCTCTCCAGATCTGGTTCCATTGAACGTTGATAAATTTGGTTGTAGGTTGGCAGGCAAACAATTCCACTCTTATTACATTACCAATGAATAGCTGGTGAGTTGATAAGGAGCAAGACTCAATGGTAGATCTTAAGTTAGACATCGAAAAGGCCTATGAATTAGTTGATTAGGACTTTCATACAAAGACTTTGAGCATAAAGGTTCTGAGCCAAATGTGTTAGGTGGATGCTTATTTGTTTCACTTACACCAGATTTTTCCATTTTTATCGATGGAAGACGACCTCCCTTGGGATAGGTTAAAGCTTCAAGGTTATTCAATGAGGTGTTTCTCTCTTCGTGTAGAATTAGATTATTGGGAGCAAATATGGAGTTCATTCCAATGACTGGAATGCACGCTTCAAAAGTCCTTGGAAGGTGAACTCCCTCTATCTTTTTAGTTTTCTCCCCTTCTCTGCAGGGGATGGTCGTAGAGTTTGGTTCTATAGGATCATTGGATCCATAAAAAATTAGGATCATTGGGTCCATGTGTTGCAATTCCCTTATATTTACGTAGTGGCCCTCAAAATATTCTGGTTGCTTATGTTATTTGCTCGCAGAGAGGGCTTTTTTTTGCAGGGCCCTTCAAGATCTTGAGATTTAGGAGCCTATTTCATCAAAAACCATTAATTACATAGAACCAACTGAACACACAGAAACACAAAATGTTCCCAAGTTCATAACCATGAGAAGCCTATTACTCAAAGATCTCTAATAGCAATCTACTTGGTTGGTTACTTTTGAGTAGTTAAACTATTTTGTTTGGATCAATCTGTCATTTGGTCTATTCAAAATCCACGAATTATATTGTAATAAAATTTTGGATAAGTTTTACTGTAGTTCCAATAGATGCAGTCTGCTATGTTAGTCTTTTTTATGTTAATTTTAATAGTTTCTGTGATGTTGAGCCACATGTATGTGATTGCTTCCCTGGATGTGAATGTAGTGGCCAAATCATTTCTCTTCTCTCTTATCCTTTCTATCCATTTTCTCTGGCCAACCTCCGGTGATTCTTTTCCAAAGGAGAAGAAAATAGTACCCATCTTGAAGTGGCGGAGGATTTCTGCCTCAATGCTAAATCAACCCCTTACCTTCTTGCAAAGA
>NW_019104512.1:442372-488440 GCF_001995035.1 Momordica charantia
ATGTATTGGGGGGGGGGAGTTAGAAAGAATTAGAGGAGGGTCATTTCATTTTTGTATCGAGAACAAACAGGTGTATATGGATGTGTCTGTGCATGGGAGTACGTGTCTCACAATTTCGAAAGAATTAGAGAGGGTCATTTCATTTTTGTATCAAGAATGAACAACTCTAAAAGATGAGAGAATTAAGGATATAGTGTTTATTAGAGACAAAAATAGTAACTAATATGATCTCTACCTGCTAGTGCTAACTTTTCGAGTTTGATGGGTTGGTTATGTCATTTTAATATTCAATGTATTGAAAGGGGGAGGAATCTTTTGGATTCAACTTGTTAGGGCTTTTCTTTGGAGCGTTTGGTTGGAGAGGAACAACAGGATCTTCAATGCCACATCTCTCTCAATTGATTTTTTTTTAATCTTTTATTATTTTTTTTTGTAGAGTTATTGTGTTACCTCTTGGTGGGTGTAAATGCTTCTATTCCTCCTTCAATAGCTACAATCTAAATGATCTTGCCTCTAATTAGAAGGCGTTTTTGTATCCAGCCTTCGTGGCTTTTTGTATATTTTATACTATCTATGAAATACATGTTTCTTACAAAAAAAAAAGTATTGAAAGATATGTAATAAACACCTTTTTCATCAAAATGGTATTTCCAGTTCCATTGTAAGCTTTCTAAAAGCCCACTCCAAATCAAACGGTACTAGAAGCATAAATTCTGCTAGCACTGTCCTAAACTAGCATTTGCAGAGTGCAGTCAAGTTACTTCTTAAAATGTGGCTATATTGTCAAAATTCGTTTTTATGCAGATGGGCCTTTGTAGAATTTTATACAAATAGTTTGCTAATGGTTTCTTATCTCATGGACTGATACAGACGTTCCCTTGTCCTTGGCTGTAGTGTTGGAATCTGTCCCCCCTTTCTTTTTACGTACTTTGAAATTAAATTGTTTCTTAAAATGATTAATGAAAACGAAACAAATCCGCTACAGATGCTGATTGATATTTGGGTATGTGCAGGTCTGAATCTGGTCGTACCGATAGCTCTACCGTGGTCAACCATTTTCCTGGGTAAGTTCTAACTGGTGACAAATTTTTTTACAAGAAAGTTTTTATATTTTAATAGTGGATTGGAGCACGTGGGTTTTATTATTATTATTATAACTATTATGTTTTGGCATTGTTTGACTGTGGGAGTTGGATAGGGTTTTAGGACATTTTTTGTTATTATTTTTATACTTCCGACTTTCTTAGGGATATTACAATTGAGATGTTTTCTAAATTAACTGTTTGTTTATGATCATGAATGATTTTTAAGTATGGCTTAAATTAAATGCATTATGTTTAAAAATTAATATTTAGAAGACAAATGAAAATAAAAGAACAAAAAATATTTTCCTTGTAGTTTTAATAATTTGAAATAATAGTAAACAGTTTTAAAATATCATTTTTTACAATTTAAAATAACAAGAAACAGTTTTCAAAACAATTTATAAAAGGCAGAATAAGCTGTGTTTTTCAACCTTTTCTAGGTGTGATCACAAATGTGATTTGCTTCGTAGTTTTTAACAAGCTAATGTTTAAGGGAGTGAGAGGAAAAAAGAAATGTGGGGGCAGAGGAGGTTAAAGAAAGTAGTCACTGTAGGACATTTGAGATCCTAGAAATTTGACGTATTTAAGGCATCATTCTTAATTGTGATACCGTTTGCGTGAGCAAGACATCTCTACTCTCTGTCAAGGGTGGTAGGTTCGAGTCCTTTTTCGGTATTTATGAAGTAATATTCTAAAGGAAAAAAAGAGTCCCAATTCTGTATTTGTGAAGTAATATTCTAAAGGAAAGAAAAGAAGATAGTATGTATGTGTAAGGCCCCCAGTAGTAAATACGTATGCAAGGAGGGACAAAGAAGGGAATTCGCCACCTTCAAGTTAGTTAGTTTTAGTTTATATGCTTTTGGGATCCTTTGTAATGTTTTCATGCTTTGTTTGGGAAAGTCTTGGTTGGGAGAACACCAGTCCTCTCTAAGTGGCTGGGGAGACCTTTTGTAAAGCCCTAGGGCTCTTGTTTCCTGGGAATATCAGTATTTTGTATTGGGTTTCTTATAGTATGGTGATCTTTGACTAAAGTCTATGTAGTTGAGATCAACTAATGGAGTTGGTAGATCGACTTTTTTCCGTAGCTGTTTGGTTTTTATTAAAGTTTTTGGATTTTGTATAGTCCAAGCAATCGTGGAGCGCTGAGGGGCCGTGGCCGTGGGCGAGGGGGCTGGAGCCGTGGTCAGGGTCAAGTTGGAGGTGGCCGAGGTCGAGGACGTGGTCGTGGGCGTGGCCTGGGGAGGAAGAAAACCGTGGAGAAGTCCTCAGATGAACTCGACAAGGATCTCGAAAATTATCATGCAGAAGCCATGCAAACCTGAGCCTCGGAATTATGTAAAAACCGAAGTATGGTCTGATTAACCACTTATGTTAGCTGTTAGAAAATGTTATACATTCTCTGGGTGATTATTTTGTTATCAGCAATAGTTTCCATGCTTTGTTTTCCTGTTCAGTAGGGCTAGATTGTATTTGCCTGTTAATGGAGATGATGCTGTTTGACCCTTGCTTATCGAAACTTTTACCTTTTCGGTTGATCCCGAACTGAAGCAAACCAAGATGTCTGCAACTGCAAGCCTCTCAAATATGTACAAAGGATAATGAGTTTAGTTGTCGTTATAATGTTGTTTAAAATAGGGGTATCTTTGTATTTATGGGACATATTTGCTTGCTCTCTTTTAACACTGGTCTCAAGAATATCAAATCATCCTTCCCAATTTTTCTTCCTCTCGAGCTCTCCTTTCTCCCGACCCCGACCCCGATCATTCTCTTATCTCCTCCCCAAAGATGTTGAACTTGTGTTAAATCAGTCTAATTAAAAGCTATCATGCATTGTGCTGTATAAGATTTTTGCTACGTGAAATGGGTGATTGGCTTGATCAATATATATTTGCTCGACATTGTGCTGTGATGCTTTACATTTTTTGGAGTGTTATTAATTCATTTTGATCAGTTGAAAGCCACAGGAAAGTTCCAACAGAGTTTTATTTTCTAAATATTTACAAAAAAATATGTTATCATATACTACACTTTAAAAAATAATTATAAATATAATAATTTTTATGAACATAATTATTTATCATTTGGCATTTGCTCCTCTATCCTCAGGTCTAATGCAATTTGAAAGAGTTTAGGGATCTTTTAAACACAACTTTTAAAATTTCTGACTAAACTTATAATAATGGAAACTTTACATTTTTTTCTGAGTATAACATAATAGGGGCAAGGATTTGAATTCACAATATTTTAGTTGAAGATAAATGTTTAAACTAATTGAGCTATGCTTAGAGTAGCACTGTTATTTTTTAAAGCTATAAAATGATTAGTGAATATTTTGGTGACATGTCGAAAGTACAACTTCAATATTAATAACATTGATTACTTCAATATTAATAACATTGATTTAGTCATCAATGTTAGTAATGTTAATAGTTTCTTCCTTGGGAGGTTGGCTTAATATATAATTTGAAAGCATTTTTTGGATGTTACATTACATGAATACCAAAACTACTCAATCTTTTATGATATTAAAGTTCTGTACTAAAAAAAGTCGCACAACTAGCGAAAGAGAGGGAGAGGATCATGCCAATTTGTATGTGCATTTTGTCCATCCTGTACTTGTCTGCCTAGCTTTCATTCTTTTTACTATATTTGAAGAACACTTGAATGGGAATAAAAAAGTACCTAAAATGTGTATAATTCCATTTCCCACTCCTGGCACGATTTCCATTTGAATATGTTTCTTATGAAACATACTCCCATTTAAGTGGGTCCAAAGCCTTTCGTAATTACTCGTTAGATTTGATCTGGCTAGAGTGGAGTCTGTTTTTTTAGTTCGGTTGGACTTTTTTTTTTATGCCCTTTTGTATTATTTCATTCTTCTCAATGAAAGTTCGGTTCGGTTTTTATTAAAAGAAAAAACATACTTCCATCCACCAAATTCAAATGCAGCTGTGATAATTGCCTGAATAGAAGTGGGTAAGAAAGGAAATCAATAAAATCATCAATAAGACATCAATTGATCGCTAGAAGACAACCAAAATAATACACACCATATCAACCGCAATTTTGATGAATGTTCTCAGCACAAGAGGACAGCCATTTCTTTCCCTTCTCATCTTCATAATTGTTATTCACGCTGAAGGCAAACTAAACTGCCCAATTGTATAAATCATGACTATTTTACAGACCAAAAAAAAAAAAAAAATTCAAAACACATGAAGAATATGATCCTATACTCATACTCACAACAGATGGGATATGCATATGGAAATCTAACCTCGAACTGACTTGAACGTAGAAGAATGAAGCAACAATGTTATTGAGACTGAGGGACATTATCTTCTACTGTTGCTGCTTCTTTTCTGAGATGCAGGTCTCCCGATTCATTCTGATGAAATAGCTTTCCGACCACATCATCCCAGTTTGTCCGGCCAGAAGTGGGTTTCATCTTTGTTGAGGAGTCTCCACTTTGACTTGAAGAGGGCTCTTCTGTTTCACCCTCGTGACGAGAATTCTCCTCCTCCATCGGGTCGACTGCATGAGGAACATTCAGACTAACAGCTCTGTCCAAAGCATCTTTGTGCTCTTTATCAAGGGTTTTCTTCCTCTCAAACCTTGGTATTTTTGGTGCAGTTGTGGACGTACTATCAGAGGTTTCTTTCATTAACTGACGAGTGTGATTCTTGTCAAATTATGTAAAGAAAATATGCAAAATAGCACACAGCTGATACAAATCTTAACATATGACTGTCAGTATAAAGAGGTGTTCCAGCAAAATAATGCCTCAAAAGAAACATAATCAAGGAATTCTACGTTAGGCCACCTAGTTATATAATGTATAACAGAGAACAAGATTGATTAGAACTTCAGTTTATTCCACGTAATTTCAACATCTTGTGCATCTTTTACTTTTTCCTTCACATAATTTCAATTCCATTCCAACAGAAGCATTCACCATCAAACTTCAACTTAGCCTACTTGCCTATGATGTAGTTTGGAGGAGGAATAGCCCAATTGGAAGTGCTAAAGACAGTTTTCCAGAAATTCGAAGCGTTGGCAATTGGCATCCTCTTTGGATCTTGTCTCGAGTGCTGATGATGCCAAATAAAAGTTCCCACATAAGACCATTTATTTTAATCTTTTTTTGGGTCAAGGCCTTTCCATATGGCTTTGCATAAACACGCCAAGACAGGAGAGATCATTGTTGAGATAAAGGAACAAATATTTACCAGTGAAGGAGCCCAATCTGTAATCATTCTGATAGAACCCAGAATGTATTGAAATATAAAGGATAGAAGAACTACAATATAATCCCAATCCCAAATATTAGAGGTAGTTGGATCTTCCCCTCCCTTGAGATGTCACTCAAGCCTAAACCACAAAGTCAATGCTTCCTTCCTCATTTCTCACTCCCTCAATTTATAACAAATCCCCCTAACAACTTCCTTAACTAATTATGAATATACCCTTACTATTCTATTAATAATCCTAATTACCCCTAAGGGCCATTCCTATCACATTCCAAGACCAACTGCATTCCAGATTTCAAAGAGAGGGATTAGCCAGGATGTGGGTGAGGAAGATCCATTCTAGCACCTCTTAAGACATTCAGATTTCTTCTAAGATTGATGCTCCTTCCCACGTGGGAGGTGCTCCACTCCACTGTTGGTTGATGATGCGGTTCCTGCTATTGGAGAGAGAATGAAGTGAGGGAGGAAACCTTCCAAGGGTCTTCCCAAAATCCTTTTATACTGTTGTTGTTGCCTACATTTTTCCAAATATTCTGGAAGAAAACATGTTACAGCTTTCCATGAAAGAAATATCCTCTCTATTTCCTACCGCTGGATTTGGAAAATTACCAATGCCAAGCCCAACCTCCTTTTATCTTTGCCCCTTTACATAGGAAATATCTAAAGAGTTTCTCAATGGAGTTAGTCACTTTTGAGGGCATATGGACAGAAGGTCATGTAGTAGATGGGAAGGCCCCTTGGCGATATTATACGTTGTCACTAAAGCCTACGCATTAATTGCAGGGAGAGTGAGTGTTATCTATGATGAATGGGGCTTGTAACTGATTCAAGCGAGGAACTTCTCACAAATGCCATGAAGGATGGATGAGCTCCCCTCGATGAGGCCTGCGGGAACAAATCTTTTACAAGCTTCCTACTTCTATGTGCTAGGAAAATTGTTATTAGATCATGGCAAAGTCGCCATAACCCACAGGTCGTAGTGGAAGGGAAACCAAGTCTTGTTTTTAGGTTTGCATGCACTCATGGAGGGGATCTTTCTTGAATGCCTTCAACTATTTGCATTCCTTGGTACCAATGATCGATTTGAAGACCATGAGCCATGAGTGCTAACCGAAGACCCACTATCTGACGGTAGGACCTATAAACGCTCATGCTGGGTAACTCATGGGTCCTATTGCTTGCTATCTATCAATATACCAGTGGGTCCAGTCTACTTTTGGTTAAGGTTTTCGAGATCAACATATTGTCGCACAGTCAAAAAGAAATAGTTAGATTTTCTGGATCAGGTGTGCTCATTATATATCCAAAAGTTCATCCATGCATCATCAGTGATAGTGATAGCCTTAAAATATTAATTGAGATGCCTGCTAAAGCTAATAAGTTACCACTCAGAACATTTGGGATTCTTTGAGCTTTTTGTTGATTTGAGAAAATATCGGAGTAAGGTAGACTTTTGGGTGATGTGTATTATGGCTGCCATGGAACCAGCACCCAGTATTTTATTTTATTTATCTTTTTTTGGAACTTCCAGCACCCAGTATTTCAGCTGTAACAAGAGAAGCATGGTTGCAACTGCAAGTATACCCACAGCTAAGTCTCTTGCAAAGGGGCCAAGAAAGTCATAAGAATATGTAGGAAAAGCAAACTATGTTGGAGAGCTTACTATTTTGTGGCCATAGAATCTACGCAAACTCTTCCAAAAAAAAACAAAAAAACAAAAACTATCAAAAGAATAAATAAATATAAAAACAAAAACTTGCTACATTAGTTATACCTTGTCCAAAACTCAACTCTATCCAATTTGAGTGATTACACCTCATACCTTAGAACTCATAGACACAATTGTACAACCTACAGAACGGGATGAGATTTCTCTCACTTTTGGCATAGCGGGCCCCCAGTGGGAGGCCCGCACGACGGGCTATTAGCTCAGTGGTAGAGAGCACCCTTGATAATTGCGTCGTTGTGCCTGAGCTGTAACACACACCTAGAGCACATAGTATATTTTGGTTGGAGCACGGTAATGTGGGAGTTATAATGGTAATTAGTTCATAAGCATGTTAGAGTTGAGTGGTTGTATATATAGTATGGACTTAGGAAGTGGGAATCAAGTAGAATTTCGAGAGTAGTTATAGGGAGTTGTTGGGCCTCTTGAGCTGAACAGTTTGGAAACTTGTATTTCATTTGTCAATTTAAATACAAAGAAAATTATCTTGTTCTAGTAGCTTTGGCAGTGTGCCATGGCTGTAGGAAACTTGGAACCACGACAGTAATGACCCTTCAAGATTTCTGCAAGGTATGTTTCATAGAGAAACGGAAGGATGGTCAGAGCTACAATTGCTTATACAAGCCTTATGAGAATAGATGAGATAAAGACTGGACCCTGAAAACTACTATAGAAGGAAATTGGTAAATGATATGGAAGAACAAATACCCAAAATTCAAAAAGATGAAGTTTTTATCTTCCCCCTTTTCCATGGAGGTAAGATCACTGTAAATAATGGATAAAAAAAGAAACCTCATACGGGAGGTTGTAGCTTGAGAGATACAGGAGAATTTTTGGAGTTACAGGGAGAGAAATTATTTTTGTGATATATCTCAAGTAATGCTTTCTCATGGAGCGCCCTACACAAATGCTTTCACAAGTATCTTTTTTCTTTTATGAAGTTGAGAGCAATTCTTTAATTCTTTAACTAAGGTGCCTTCCCCTCCCCCATTACTCTCTGGAAGAAAATCATGGTTTTCTATCAAAAAGAAAATTCCATTCCAACACAAATATACAAAAGGCTAGACCAGACTATACTGCCAAAACATTCCTATTCTTCCTCCTTCTGTACTCCTTTCACCACTCCTTGAATCCTTTCACTAGTTTATTTCCACAAAGAAAATGAGAGATAGAGAGAGAGAGAGGATAACACAAGATTTTACTGCACAGATATGAGAAACACAGAGTCATCGGTTAAGAAACGTAACAAAGTTTCTACTTACTTCCAAGGCCTTCCCTGCTTCTTTTTCAATCCATATAATCCCATGATCAGATGTGGCATTACACGACAAGACAATATGTTCAAATCTTCCATCGACGGGAATAGCAGTTCTAACTTCAGGAGGAAACCTCCCACATCTGGGATGCAAGGAGTGAAATCATAAATACAAATAAGAGATGTAACAGAAGGAGGAAGAATTACAATCAGAAAGACGATAACGGATCACAAGTGACTTCCAACAACACATTTAAATGATAATGATGTAAAGGCTGTCAAATCTCTGGATAATCATGAAGGCAAGTAAATTGAAGTTGAGTACAGATTTTTTGAGAGTATATCATCAACCAGAACTCAAATAAAAAGATTATTTGCTCATGGCCCCAACTTATACTATGCTTTCACATTGGCTTTTACAAACTGTGGGGTCTCAGGCCTGTATTTTGGCTAAATATATAATCAGGTTCCAACCCTCTGCTTCCAAGTCATAAAAGAAAAAAGAAACAACGTACAAGAGGGAACACCACAGTGAAAACAAGCTTAACTTACAGTGTAAAGGCCAAACACTGTCTTGTTGCAAATGTGAAAATAGAAATTGAAGTTACAAAGGACCAGAACTTAACTTTATGATGTTTTAGAAGATAGTGCTTGATTTATGATGTTGGCTGTAGTGCATGTAAAAAATAAAAATGATTGAAATTCAGGCAAGTGGCATAAACTTGTTCAGTTTGTAAGGCAACTAATATGTGTATACCGAACTCTCAAAATTCAACCAAACAAATAGAAAATTATTCTAACCGAATTAAGGAGAACAGTTAAAGTGGCCTATACCTGCAAAATTTTCTTTCAACAACATGATACATTCTTCCAGGTGCATATAGTCTTCTTTGATCCCGCAGTTTTCGACCCTCAGGTATGAAGGTATCCCTCAGGCAAACCATAAATAATAGGCAAGGCAAACTGTCCAAAGCATCAAGGCCTGGTTTAAGAGATATTAATAGCAATTTTATTGCGCTAGTTCTAGAAAGAAGAGATCGTGTCATAGATCCAAAAAAGTCAACCCAAGAATAGCACATACCAAAAGATTGACTTGAATATATCTTCCAAGGGTGTGGCAGTTCTTGGTAAGAAATCATCCTGGATAGGAGCAACAAACACACACCAATTTAAACCAACATTGATCTAATAGAACTGAATTATATCGCCGACGAATAACAGAAAATGTCAGGGACAGAAGGACGACACCACAAGCTTAAGAATATCAAATCTCAAAGTTAATTGATAGAACTGATAAATTAAGCACCACTAATTCTTAGAAGGTTATGGGATCATTAGCTGAAATCCCAAGTTGGAGCAAGCATTAGAATGAACAAAATGAAGATCAGAAAACCCAAACTGTGAAAGAATGCTGAAAAAATCTGCAACAGACGTGTCAAAAATAAAATCACTATTGAGCAATCAAAATTGCCTGCATAAATCAGTCGATACCTGCAAAATCACTGAATTAATCACATCCGCATACTTGACGGCCAAATTAAGCGACATACACCTCGCCGGCGCCAGCGCATAGCACCGGACCTTACTCCTCGGAATCCCCCCCAATCGATTCCGATGATTAACCACAACCACAGTGAGCAACGCCGCCACACCAGACCCCAAAGAATGACCCGCAAAAACCATATTATAATCCGATCCATTCTCAACCCAGAGGCGTTGCAGCGTCTCGGACTCCTGATTCAGCAACCAAATGGCAGATTTCAAAAGGCCGTGATGAACAAACCCACCATCGAACATCTGCATCCCCAATCGATTATCCAGCAACAGCTTGTAATCACTCTCCTTCACCAGATTAAGACCGCGAATGGCGAGAACAATCTCGCGATGGTCGTGGTCGACGTAGATTATGTAGGGCGGAGCCCTACCCAGTGTCTGCTCGTAAGTGACGCGCTTGATGAGCCATTGGGGGTTGGGGCGGTAGCCCCCAGAGGGGAGGAATTGGGGGTTCTGAAGATCGGATTCGTAGACGGCGAGGACCAAGCGGCAGATTCGAGGGACGGACTCGAAATCGTCGACAGTGGCGGGGGGCCATGAGACGCTGTCGTAGGAGCCGATGTAAGTGCAGCGCTTCCATGCCCAGCGCAAGCAACCCAACACGACGACGCACTCGATTCCGCAGGAGAAGGACATTGGAGAGAAATTGAAATTGAAATCCAAATGGGTATCGCAGGAACACAGAGAAACAGAGGAAACTGAGGTGAAGAAGAAGAAATTGCTGCGATTGTGAGCTCAGACTCAGAGTAGTGGAAGCTTTTTTCAGCTATGGCTTTGAAATTCGGGATTTGAAGGGAAGAGAGATAGAGAGAGAGATGTTTTTTGCTGTACTGAATCGTCGTCTTCTACAATCTGAATCTGTCTGTCAATCTTTGGATTGTTGTTCGTCTTCTCTGTGATTTGTGGTTTTCGTGTACAGTAAAATTCTCAAAGCAAAGCCGTCTTCTTTTTCTTTTTCTTTTCTTTGTCTTTTCTCTTCTTTTCTTCTTTTCTTCTTCTTCTTCCTCACATTATTTCAATTTCAATACTAAAAACACGCAGAATTTAATTCTTTCTATTCTCTCGGCCTCAACATTATTTATTTATTTATTTATTTATTTACTTAGGATATAAATTTATTAATATTTATATTAACTCCCATTATCTTACGGAATTAACATCATTAGTATATATTTTTAAAAAAACATCACTGAGTCATACTCGTTATATATATATTAAAAATAGTTTATCCCACTTGATGAATAATTTATGTTTTAACATGTTTATCAAATATTCATTATCTTAATAGTTAAATTTTGGAGTCTATAAGATGCCTTAACAGCTAAAGTTATGCTCATGTTAGCGATTCAGCTCTTCCAATTATTCTTTAATAAATAGTAATCAATATATTTTTATCGTGGATGATAATTATTGATTTAAATGATACATAATTGATTTAAATATTTAATATTTTATTTAAAAATATGTATTTAATAATTATAATCATGCTTATTATTAGTCAACTATAATTATGGTAATTGTTGAGTGATGTAAATTTTATTTTCGTTATATTTGTAATTATTTTCTTGCTACTTTTATAATATTTTATCTTGATTCCGTAACTATCCCTTAAAATTGCATATAATTTTAGAGCTAATTCTACATGATTTATTTATTTATTTCAATCAACTTTAACATGATTATGGGATCTTTTTTTTTTCCTTTTTTTAATAACATTAAAAACAAAATATGTTGATGGAAAATTAAAAAAATTGAATTAAACAACCCTTTTAAACCCCATGGTTAAGATATATATCTCAAATCAAAATGTCGTGCATTCGAATCTCGACCTCGTATATTTTTTTTACCAAAAAAATCAATGAAATTCACCCTTTCTGATTCAAAATTAACTAACCCAAATAAATCAAAAGTCTCATTTAAAAATTAACTTTGGAAATGAGCTTGATTTAGTCCTCCTCTTTTTTTTTTTTTTTACGAGATTTAGCTTTTTTTTATTTTTGACAAAAGATTTTGTCCATTTAATTCTCTCTTTTATGTGTCATGACTCAATCATATATATACACAATATAATAAAATTCAAATATCTATATTATTGTTATGACTTTGAATTTTATGAAAATAGGATTCAAAGATGGATTTTTGTATTGTTATGACTTTGAATGTTATGAAAATAGGATTCAAAGATGGATTTGTGTGTATGTATGTGTGTCGAGATATATATATAATAAATTAAGACAAATGACAATGTGGAATTTGAGGTTTTTTTTTTTTTAAGATATACCAACAAAAGCTGAAAACACAATGCATTGTTATAAATTCCCATTGGTTTGATATCTTGCTTGGTCAATTCACACTATTTAAATTTATTCTAATAAAAATGAACTTTGACTATATTGTATTTCTAGAAACAATATATTGTTATAGCGATGTCGAAAATCTATGGTTAATCAATTGTATGGCGATCAGTGTTGTTATGTGATTTTGGTTGAATAGGTGACTAAGTTGATCAATTGTATGTTAGCGTTATTGGAGGTAGAAATCTTTGAAAGGTGTGAATGAATGTCGAATAATACTTGTACAACAAAGATGCAAAATACAATCTCTTGCTTACGTTAGTTTGAATCTTGAGTTTGATAGAGTTTTGATACACTAGAGATTTATATGTTATCTCTTCTTCATTCTCTTATATATAAAAGGAAAAAAAAGATCTAAATATTATTTTCTAATAATCGTAGGTAGCCTAAGGCACGAAACACCGATTATTGCTAGGACGTTGGCCAACTAGTAAAGTATTACCATATTGAGCATGCACTAGTCACAATTGCAATTGTGAGTTATTAAGACGTCACCGACAACTTGACAAGATTGTAGATGAGGTGCAATGTCGTAGAGATGAATGATCACGATGTGACCATTTTGTATTAATATTGTAGGGCATGACAACATGCCATTGGTGACATCCTTCCTACATGGATCACATTCCATATTACGTTATTTGCCACAACATGACAAACTAATGTGATTTGTCCCCTTCGAGCCTTTTGGACATACGTTAAACGTCTCGGGTAAAAGTCCAATCTTATTTAGGTCGAATTACAAGCACTTGGATTCATTTAGATTACGGTAGCTTCGCAATTGCACCTTGAAAGACTACAACTGACCGAGAGTAAATTGGCTTTCCAACTTTCACATTGGCTAAGCTATGACTCAGTTATGTATACTAGTTTGACTTTTTTTTGTTGATTTTTTTTTGAAAAAAGCCTAAAATAAAACTAAAACAAAGAAAAGTCACTTGCAACTACATCCTGAATCTAAGCAGGAAAGTTAGAAATCCATCCTTCTTCCCCATCGTTGTGGGTCGCTCTCCTCGCCAAGTCGTGGGCCACTGAATTCTTCCATCTGTTGATGTGGGCGATCGAAACAATTCCTCTCGCTTCCGCTAATTCCACACCTTCCTCAACAAGCCAAATATTTTATGTTAGATCGACGTCCTCCTTCTTCATTAATCGAATTACTTCGACTGAATCTGATTCAAGGTAAATTGGACTTCTACTTTGCATGTTGATGAATTGGAGTCCTCGAATTATCGTCATTAGTTCTAGGGCGTTGATTTCCTTCTTCTCCCTGATTTTGCAGTTTCCAGCCAAAACAATCTCCCCCCTACAGTCACAAAGAATCCACCCTATGCCACCTACTTCGCGCTCCTCACTCCACGATGCATCTGTATTGAGTTTCCAGCAATTGGTAGGGGGAGCACTCCACCGAACGCCAAGCATGTTGAGATTCTCCCTTCCTCGTGGCAGGTACCCATCATTTTGTTGGCTCCTTCTCGTTTGGGATATGCATGTGCCTTTATCTATGTTGGAATTTATGAACAAGACTATTGATCGGTCTAGTTGTTGTTCATCAATTGTTTCTCCTCTAAAGATGCTTCTGTTTCTGCTTTCCCATATCTGCCAAGCAATAACCATGCTGGTAGCCACCTCTTCATCTGAAAGCATGTTCACCAACCAGTTCCAACTGTCCTTGTTCGTCCAATGAACCCTGTTAACACCAAAATGAGCATAGTAAGTAGGAAGAAATTTACTCCAAATATTCCTAGTTACCTTACATTCCCATAAAAGTGCTCCACCATCTCTTCTTTTCTCTACACAAACCACAAAAAATATCAGTTGAAATTCCTTTCTTCTTAAGGTTCATTTTGGTTGGTTATTTCTAAATCATGCTATTACTTATTTAAACTTGCTTAGATCGACAATTAACCGCTTACTCCAAAGTAAATATCTAAGATGCATGACAATCTCGAGTTCGATTAATTAAAATATTATAATATTTTAGGGGTATTAAAAGTTGGAATTTCCATACTGCATTTAACTAAATAAAAAAAGAATATTTAAGAGGCATTAATATCCAATCAATTATTAGACCAAAAAAAAGCATAGTGATTAATTATTTTTGGTTTCATTACATTTCTTGTTTTAAAATTATGATCTCATTATTGTTATGAAAAAGCCTAAAGCCTTTCTAGAACAAAATAGTCAAAGTAAATTAAACTTTTTTTTTTTTGGGATAAAGATGAAACGCCCATTTGAATTTTACAACCAAAATTTGATCCATCCAGAGTGATAATAGAATATAATTTAATAATTTAAAATATCTTAGTGTATAAGTAATATCATCGTGGATTATAGATCAATAATTTTATGTCTAGTCAAAAATTAACTTTTCTTAAATATAGTGGAAAATTTAAAGTACTAAAAAATAGAAGCATGGAAAATTTAAAACTAATCTAAATTAAACTAGATTCTAATAATCAAGTATTTAATGGTTTTTACATTGTTCCTCCTCAACTGTAATGTAATGCTTGAAAAAAAAAGAGAAATTAGATGTAATATAAACATTAAAAAAAAATTCACATTCTATTTTTTACATAGTATTATTCATTTAGATTTTTTTTAATTTTAAAATACTAAGTTTCTATGTGGGGTGGAGGATCGAACTCTTTAGAGATATATGTCAATTACCATTCAGCTATGCTCGTTTTGGAAATCCTACATTAAACATTATGTACTAATTTCATCACTTTTGAATATTAAATTTTAGTCTTTAAACTTTGCATAAAAAATTATTAGTTAAATTTTGTTAACATGATTCATTTTCATCCTAAAATTTAGCTTAAGACAATCCTACCTCATGTTAAAAAGTCAGCTTATCGCTACCACGTCTCATTAAAAAACACGTCACATAAAGAATAAAGTATCTTATGAGACTTTACTCAAGAAAAAAAAAGTATTTTATGAGACAATTGTCTGACCCTACAACATTTGTGTGACCACGATCAAATTTGAAAAATATTCTCCAAAATTCATTTGTATATTTTCACAAATTCTAATGTTATTAGATCAACTCACGTAATTTTAGAAATTAGAATAAAATGTGAGATGGTTTTAAGAACTCAAACAAAATATATATATATATATATATATATATATATATATATTTTGGTATTTTGAACAGGCAACAACCGCATTTAATTTGCCATATTTGGAAATAGAATTTTTGATTTTACAAATATGACAATTAAAATTTTTTTTTTGTTTTTTTGGTATTCTAATTTTGCACTTGTTATTTGTTAAAATTGAGAAAAAAAAATCAGTACCCAGGATATAATTAATTTTAATTATATAACTGATATTATTAGTCACACATATATAAATGATATAATTTATATTAGATATATCATTGACAAATCTTCTTCAAACTGAAGATTTCGATTTAAGTAACATGACATGTTTTTTATTAACATATCAAATATATTTCATTTCGGATGTGCCAATTGATACATCTAATACAAAATAATAATTGATATACTTAATATAAAACATATCAATTCCATTAGATACGTAAGTCATATATTTCATTTTAAATATATAATGAGTATATCTAATATACATAAATAACTAATTAATATACTTTAGGTATATCAACGCGATGGTTTTTATCATTTTCAGAAGATCACATGTTTGACGGGTATAAATAACTTTTTTATTTATTTCGTTTGGGCTAGATCTCTCTTTTCTTTCTCCTCTATATTTATAAATTTGAAAAGTTGTTGCTATACTTGTAATTAACTATTAATTCTTTTTGCTATATCGGGCCGAGGTTCTTGATAAGATATTATTTAAAATTTTAAAATCCTTTTTTCTTGTCTTTTCTTTAGTTGGACTTTGGAATATAAAATAGTGGTCGTTTGTGTGAGGTAAGATAGGTTCCAGTTGTCTAGAAGAAAAGTATTTGATTCTCAATAAAAGTAATAGAAACTAAAAACAGAATTAATTATTTTTTTAAAAAGAAAATCAGGAATAATAACAATAATAATAATAATAATAATAAGCTTTTTTTAATCAAAACAGTGGCGTTCACGTGCAAGCTCCATAATTGAAAGAACCTTCTTTTAAGAATTCGGTTAATTATTTTAAAATTATTTAATAGAAAGTTGGCATAAATACATACTTTATTTATTTTATACTATTTATGTTAATACTCCTAAAATACATGTTTATATAGATAAATTTTTGAACTTTCAACTCATCAAATGTCATATTTCTAAATATATTTTCGGTTTCTTTATTAAAAATTGACGACAACGATTAAAATAAATTTTTTAATAAAAAGTTTAGAGAAAATTTTCACAAAATATTTGAATATTAAGAGACTGAAACAAAATATTTTGAAAGTTAAAAAAAGAGATTAAAATAAAATGTTTAAAAATTTGGAGGCCCAAATATAAAAAGAAGGAAAGAAACAAATTTCTTTGCCTTTCTTTTGAAAAAAATTTCTTGCCTTTCTTTTATTATAAGTGTTGTTGGTACAATTTAAGTGTTGTTATTTCTAGTTTTTGTAATAGTATAGTTTAAAATTAAATTACCATTTTCATTCTTAATCATGATTTTAACTTTATTTCAATTGAGTCCCTATAATATTTCTTATGACTTGGTTTAATTTTCCAAATATTTTCTTATATATCAAATTTTCTTTAATTTAAACGGGACAAAAAGAGAGGGATAGTTCAACTATAAATTAAATTTGTACTAAAAAAACAATAAATTATATTATATTTATTGCTAAATAGGATGACTATATTATTATTAAAAAAATTGGGGGGAAAAATACTTGAACGGTTGAGTGGTTAACCTATCTATTTTTTTAAAAAAAAACTATATGTTTTTACATTTCTCTCTTGGTTGTCAGACATTTAATGGTGGTGAAGACAAGGTTGCTCCTTACCGTTAAAAGAGCCAAGTATTTTCTTTTTTTGTGTTTGGTTGCACTCAAAATTTGACCGTTCTTTTTACATTTTCTCTCTTTTTTACTCATCTAAAGTAATTCAATGGTAGTCAACAAAAGACAAGTATCAATCAATCAATACCAAAATATCGTTCATTTAAAAATACTTACAAAACATTATGAGTAACAAACGTCGTTGATTTGCAGTAAAAAAGGAGGCAAAATGAAGGGAAAAAACCTAACAAAAACTAACATTTGATGGGTCAGTTGACCAACTTGAAAGAAGAGAGATTCAACAACTTAGCCAATATTCTAAACCCTTCAAATAGGTTTGAAAATCCAACACCTAACAAAGAAATCTTGAACAATTGGGCAAGACCCAAAAGATCATATGCCAAATTTATCCTTATATATATATAAATACTTTATTATTTCTCTTAACCCTCTGCAAATTAAATTGAATCACACACCACAGAAAATTAGACATCAACATAGCCATGAGAAGCCATGGCAATTATTATTGTTTTGTCTCTTCTTTTATGGTTGTTGTTATTTTGATGTTTTTTGGATTTTCTGAGGAAGCATCCCATGTGGTCACCTATGTGTTTGGAGACTCACTAACTGATGTTGGAAACAACAACTATCTCAACTCACTTGCAAGGTCTAACTATCCTTGGTATGGGGTCGATTACAATGGTGGCCGAGCAACTGGGAGATTCTCGAATGGAAGAACTATCGGAGATATAATATGTATGTATGTCTGACTATTAGACTGACATGTCTCTTTATATCTGTATAATGGTTTCGATGTTGTCTATTTCAAGGTAAAACGTACTCATATGCACGATCTTACTTTTTTAGATTCTACTCTGTGAAACTACTAAGTTATTAGGTAATTATGGTATGTTTATTTAATAGGATATTAAATTTGATTCACGAAACTCAACACGAGAACGATTTATAAATATCAACCACACACCCTGTTCTAATACTATATCAAACCACATTGTCGAGTCTATAAAGTTTATGCATGTTTTGGCAAAATTTGCAGCTTCAAAGCTAGGGATTCCCCCACCACCTCCGTACCTATCACTATCTCAAGACGACGATAGACTCCTCCAAGGCGTCAACTACGCTTCCGGGGGAGCCGGAATTCTCAACGACACCGGACTCTACTTCGTAAGATATAAATTTCTCCAAAAACACTTAAAAAAATTTAACCATCTACACATTTACTCATAGAGACAAAGCCTTTTCAGATCCAAAGACTCTCGTTCGACGATCAAATCCAGAGCTTCAACAAGACGAAGAGGGCGATAAGAGGGAAGATAGGAGAGGAGGCAGCTAAGAAACATTGCAATGAAGCCATGTATTTCATAGGAATTGGTAAAGTGGGAGAAATTGTGTGGTGATCTCAATGTGTTTGATGAAATGTCTAAGAGGAAATATTTGGTTTGTGTAGGTAGCAATGACTATGTGAACAACTTCTTGCAGCCGTTTCTGGCCGATGGGCAGCAGTACACTCATGATGAGTTCTTGGAGCTCTTGGTCTCCACTTTGGACCACCAACTTTTGGTGAGCCCTATTTCTAAAGTCTTTACAACTCTTTTTTTTCAAGTTAAATATTTAGTTTTTTCTTCGAGTTCAAATTGGAACGGAAGAACCGAAGTAGTGTGCATGATTCGAACCTTTAACTTCCAAAAGATATTACTAATATCTCAATCAGTTGAAATATGATTAGGCTGACAATTTAGAAATTAGTGATGTCGTCATTGGTATTTAATGAGTTTTGACTTTATCTTTGGAACGTAGATACATATTTTTCTAACAATGAAGTTAAACTTGAGCAAATGAATCGTAATTACGAACTAGCATTCTTTTAATATCAACGTAAATACCTTTTTAAATGAAAACTTATTTGCCAATTCGAGCATAGCAAGTGGATATGGTGAATATTATCATTTCAAAAGTCGATGGTTCAATCCCCTACTTTTGCAGTTGTTGAACTTAAAAAACAAAAGATAATTTTCATGTTATTCGTAACCTTCCTTAATTATAAGTTGTAGGTTTAAATATATACTGCTAATGTGGGAGTGAGGGTTTGAATCTTTCGACTATTTGGTCGATGATATATGTCTTAACCAATTGGACTATGTTCAAATTAACATGCATATGTTGACCTGTTTGAATTCAAACGTTCATAAAATGAATAGTCAATGTATTAACATCTTTATTTATGCATGTAATATTGTAAAATATGCCTATTTTTTTTAGTGTTAAATATCAATTTTAGCCCAATTGACTAAAAATTTCAATTAGAATTGTACTTGAAAAAAAAATCAATTAGAATCCTCTTGAATTTTAAAATTAGAATTAGGTCTTCTATCTAAATAGGTTAGATATTCAACGTTTTAAATGTCACGTCACTATTCGTTTGATAAAATTTAACAAATTGATTAAAGGTAAAATCAACACTTTTAGAATATTGGATACCGAAATTGAAAAATAGGTCATCCAATAACCTATTTAGCCATTTTGTTATTCAAAACATAAAACATAAAGTTGGAGATTTTTCACTTTCAAATTTTAAAGTATTGGAGACCAAATTTTAAAACATAAAAAATGTAAATTTTTTTGAGAAAAAAAATTGATATATATCTTGATAGTAAAATTGAGAAAAAAAATACTCGGACCAATAAATATTTATCCATGGCCATACAATTAGCTGGAGCAACATCTGAAACATTTTTAATTATCAAACTAAAAAGCAAAACATAAAGTTTGTTGAGAATTTTCATCTTCAAGAAGATGTGTTTTTCCCTCTCGTGGAATTAAGGAATAACTTTATTGCTTTAACAAAAGGGACTTTCAAAAAGAAACTAGAATAAATTACTTAATTTAAAATAGTAACTATTTTATTTTTTTTCCTATGAATATGGAACTCAATAATTATTATTGAATCTTTTTTTGGCAAACTATTAATGAACAGTTACAAATGAAATATGATGTCAAAAATCTTGCTCCATTGGTTTAAGTATAGAATTTATTGAATGAATCAACACTAATATATTGATCAAAGATTCCCTAATTCTTATATAAAATTTTAGATTCAATATCTTCAAAAAAAAAAAAAAAAAAAACCAAGAAAAATAAAATTGTTAAAATTTTTTTCTCCAATTCGCTACATCTCCTCTAGAATCGAAAAATCATATGTATACATCTAAAGTTAGAAGGTAAAATTTGCATACTTGTAGGCCAAAACCCATCTAATTTTTCCCTCAATTTTTTTTACCCTAAACAAAACTCTAATATAGTAAGTTTAATTCAACCTTTACACACATACCTTTCAATATGATGTAAGAAAATTGTAAATATCTAATAACAATAAGATGTTTTTGAGAAATTCAACTAAACTACATTCATTATAGACTGAAACTTTTAAAACTATACCCATCAAATTGAAGCAAAATTCAAAATATAAGGACTTAAATATCGATCTAACCTCTCGATCTGAAATACATCATCTTAATTATGGGTCATCTTAAACATTTAATACAGTGCTAGGTATATTGTGTTAATTAATTAATTACAGAAATTTTGTCACCATGAGTATAGCTCAACTGTAAAGACATGTAACTTCTTCCTTTTGAGATCGGGGTTCAAATTCTCACATCCAACAGACTTCGACTATAATTTCGACTCTAATTTCTTGTGATTTGGTTTAATTTGTAGAGACTTTACCAATTGGGTGCAAGAAAAATGGTGCTACATGGGTTAGGGCCATTGGGTTGCATCCCTTCACAAAGAGTGAAATCAAGAAAGGGGCAATGCCTAAAGAGAGTGAACCAATGGGTTCAAGAGTTCAACTCGAAAGTCCAAACTCTCACGGCCACTCTCAACAAACACCTCCCGAATGCACAACTTCTTTTTGCAGACACCTACTCGACTGTTCTTGACCTCATCACCAATCCGTTCGCTTATGGTAAACAATCATTTTAGTCTTTGTCGTTAATTTTCTCTTTTAATTATTTAATGGAGATCTAACGTGTTAATTGACAATTTTTTAGATAAGTATGTGTAAATCACGTGTCAAATTTAAAAATAGATTCGAATTTTCTACTTTAACCAACAAAAAGATATTATGAAAGACAAAAGAAAAATTGAAATACTTGGCATTTTGTGTGAAGTTTAAGAAACTAAAACAAAATAAGCAAGAATGTTTGAAAATTAAAAATTAAAATAGGATATTTTAAAATTTGGAGATTAAAAAAATGAAACAATTTTTTTTTTTACAACTATTTGACATAGGTCAATTATGCTAAGCTAAGGTAAATACTTTTCATTTAACTAAATAATTAGTTTTAAATTTTACTCCGTCATCCAAAGTTTTGCCTTCTAATTAAACTTCTTAAAATATCTAGTTTCAGTCTTCAACGTTTAGTTTCTAAAGTTTGAAAATATCTTTTTTCTAAAAAACATAATATTTTTATTCTTTGCTATTATTTTACTTTTAACAAATGGATGATGTATGATGTAGATTAAATATTGCTAAAAAAAATGTATTAGAGTTTTTTTTTTCTTTTATTTTCCCAATTTTTATTTTTATTTTTATTTTTTCAAGGTTTCAAAGTTTCCAATACTTCTTGTTGCAATGTGGACACAAGCATTGGAGGGCTTTGTTTGCCCAACTCAAAACTTTGTAGCAATAGAAGTGAGTATGTGTTTTGGGATGCCTTCCATCCCTCTGATGCTGCCAATGCAATCTTGGCTGATAAACTCTTTGCAACTTTATTCACTTCTCCTTCGCCCTCGCCCGCTCTACCGCCTCGATATTCAAGAGGCTGAGTTAAAGGTTCATTGACGTGTTGATATTTTCATATTGATATAAGAAGTTAATCAATATTTCTACTGTACTATAAGAATGTCGACGAGATACAAAACAGTGGTGACTGATTATCACTTATGTGAACAAAATACTAGTAGCAAGGTTCTTAACTTTATTCAAGAAGTGTCGAATGTTATAAATTTTTTTTATTCTTTTGATTTTTTTCGAGAATACTCTTCGACATCGATATTTCTGTGAATAAAGACACCTCTAGTCATATTGATCGTGGATCGAGGCCACACAAAAAAGCTACAATACTAGGAAATGAGTTAATAGAGCCTCAAGACGACGTATACTCTCACTATTTTTTGAGAGGAGTTTTGGGAAAAAATTATCAAACAAATTAAATAAATTCGAGTAAAATAATTTGAGTCGGACAAATTTATAATCCGAATGATTGAGTTGGGTCGAGAAAGTTCCTTAACTAGTTCAATAAACTCATAACATACTAATCCATGTTTGTTAGAGAGATAAGCCCATTGGACTTTTTGGATCGCTTGATTTTGATAAGCCCAAAGCCCAAATCAAGGATTACTTTTGCAAAATGTTGGAATGGTAATGTGAAAAATATTTTAAATTTAATTGTCATTTTCTCTTGATTGAAGATTATTACATATTTTCATATGTCAAAAAACAAAAAAAAAAAAAGAAAGAAAAGAAAAGAAGGGAATACATATCTTCTTTCTTTAATTTTTTTTTCTAAAAGAAATCTTATTTCTTTTTTGAATTTTTATATGATGAAAATAGGAAATAATAACAACCTCCATAGTTAAGTAGAAGAAATGATTATTTAAAATTAAGAATTTTATTTGTTTTAGTAAAAACAATATTTGAAATTGATTTTTTTTAAAAAAAATTGACTAAGATTTCTAAACCGTAGTTAATTTAACGTAACATTTTAATTATTATAGAACATAAATATTATTTTAAATTTAAGAAATAATAATAATAAAATAAATAAAGTATGTGTTGATGTGTGGATTTTGACCCACACCTAACTCGATGATAAGAGAACTGATACCTGCAAAACCTCAGTCACACGAACTCCGATATCTAAGTTATCGAGAGAGAGTTGAGAAAATAGTGAGTTAGATATATGTCACTTGCCTCCATAGAGTTAGGCTGCACTACTATTTATAGCTGTGACGGTGGTTACAGAACTTTCTGTAGTTGAGCCCTAATTCGAAGTTGCAAGGCCCAATGATCGGTCTCGACCTCGAATAGGTGTGTTTATCCTCCTCAAGTAGATCTGAGCGGAGGAGGCCCACATGGTACCTTGGTCCGAAGGCGAAGGTGAGAAGTAGGCGCCTCGGCGCTGAGGAGGTCTCGACGCCAAGGTGGGGTCGGCCCCTCGGCACAGTGACGGCCTTTGCGCTAGGTCGTCCTTTGGACCGGCCAATTACGTCGCGGGCCGATCTCCCCCAGTCGATGATCTCGGGCTTCAATTTCTTGTCTTGTTTTGGGTCGTTTTTGTTCTCTATAACAATATGAATTATCATTATTTGGATGGGTTTGAAACTTTAAAATTATATAAAAGGCAAAAAAAAAAAAGCAAACCATATTTAAAATTTCAAGTGACTTTTCTATTCATTTGGTTGAATTCTTGGTCTCTTTTTCAAATGAAATTTGAGTAGACTTATGAATGTTAGGCCATGATGATGAAAAGGAAAAAAGACCATAAAACATTTTATATTACCTCTGAAAAGACATGGGATTAAAAATTGTTTTTGATGGGGTGAGTTTTATCTTTTATTATTTTTTATTTTGATTCCTTAGCATTTTTAAAGATTGATTTTTATCCATAAATTTTAATCCACTTTATTATTTTTCATCCTTTTGAATTTAAAATCTCAATCAAAAGTCTTAAGAATTTGATAAGTTTAACATGGATTTGGAACACCGAAAAAATGTTTTTTTTAGCAAAGTAAAACTAAATTTCAAAATTTTCGTAATATTACTTACCTAGTTACCAAAATGATATTTAAAAATAATTCAGTTAAACCACACATAAAATAAAATAAAAAAAGTTTAAAAGTACCGCTCTAAAAAAAATTATTTCAAATTCAATCTTAATCTCGAAAGTGATATTGCTGATATGACGTATAAGTTATTAACAAGACTACGTGGCATAAAAGACGTTGATTGAACAACCCCTAAAATCAATTTGATTTAAAAAATTAAGTTACTTCTAATCTTATCTAATCGACACAATATTTAATTATATTTATTTTCTAGCATAAAGTACGTACACATACTTTTTTTTTTCTTTTTTTTTTTTAACAAAGTAGATAAAAGAAAAAAGAAAAACAAAGAGAAATGGATGATGAAATTCTCTATGTAGCATTACCTAAGAATAAACTTTTTGCCTTCTTCTTTTTTTTTTCTCTTTCTTTTAAGCTTCCCAAAACCAATCATTTCATCCCCAAGAAAAGGAATAAAAATTTCACTACTTTTCCCCCTTTATCCAATCAATTGATAATTAGAAAAAGAAAAGCCCTAAAAAAGTGCACATTATTATTTAAATCCCAATAATGTGTTTGAGGAACCATCATTAGGACAGAGATGGAGTGTTGGAAGTGGCCAATTGAAAACACAATGAAATCTCAAAAGAAGATAGGAAAGGGAAGCCATTAGATGGTGTAAAGTGGGCATACATGGCCATGTGTCGGGACGCTATTCGATCACGTGGGGGCAAAATTGACCAATTGGATTTGAGATATCTCCCAAAACTTATTGTCTTCACCCTCCATGTTCATTTTAGGGAGGACCTCCAAAATGCTATGCTTTTGCAAAAAGTTAGAAGAAGAATGTAGAAGAATAATCATATGTGTTTTCAATTTGTGTAGTTGCATAAGATAAGATCTTTGTGTTTGTGTATTTTCCAAGAAAAAGTAATATGCTTTTTTTTTTAATATCGAGACATTTCCCTTACCTTTGTTTTCCATATCTTAAAGAATATTGTTCGACTTCTCATAGTAGGTATGAAATTGGCACGAGATCAAATGTTAAAAATCACTGTAAACCTTGAGATCCAACTGAGCTATAATAATTGGAAAAAAACGTTGTATTGCAGTGGCTTGAAGCTTGGAACAGTCTAGGACCTTTTGGTTTTTGTTTTAGTACACAATTTGGGGATATGGGGAATTGAACTTCCAACTTCAATGAAAGGAGTACATTCCAATGATCGTTGAGCTACGCTCGTGTTAGTTTGAACACATAACCATTTGTCCTTTGATGTCATGTTATGTTAAGCTAGAAAAACACTGTTTCTAAACCATAGTGATTGTTACCATTGTACCCACCAACTTTAATTACAAAAATTAAAGTCTAAAACTAATTATATAGTTATAAAAACTGGAACTCTATCGTTAACTCGATTAAGAATTTTATCTATCAGCTCCCACATATGACATACACTACCTAATTTCAATATAAGAAGACTACGACACCCCTTAACAGTGCACTAATCTCAGTTCTGTAATAAATTTGTGACGCAGGTAAAAGAAGCGGTGCATAAAAAAAACAAAAATTAATAGAAAAAATTGCACCTTTTTAACATAATACGTGGGGATCATAAAGGAGCACTTGGGGTTGAAGTGGTGGGGCAATAATGCTAGAAGAAAGCCTCTCAATGTAACCATAAAGGGATTTGTGGTGGAAAATTGGAGAGCTTTTGATCTTATCCACAATTATTTTATTTTAATTTAATTTATTATTATTATTATTATTATTTTGTGTAAAATATTGAGAGAGAGAGAGAAGTGGGGGATTTTGTTTGCTTTGGAATTGGGTCAAAGATTGTGAAGAACTTCCTTTTTTTTTTTTTTTCTTTTCCCTTCCACCAAATCACTCACTCCAAAATCTCCTTTCCAATAATATATTACGTCATTTTTATGTATTGCTTACGTCCATTCTAGCTTTTTTTCTCTACCATGCATCTTTAGTGATACTTTTTCGAACTTAAATTCAGCAGTATTAAGTGGATTCGAATATCTGACCTTTTGGTTGATGATATATACTTTAACTAATTGAATTAGGTTCAAGTTGACTAAATTTCTATAACTCATTCTCTGGTACAATTCAAACACAACTTATATAAACTTAAACTCATACCAACGTCCCAACAAATAAAAAAACTCATACCAACGTGAATCTTAATAAATTTAGACTTATTAACCATATTAGCGAAACGTCATTTTTAAAACCTTGTATAGTTCGCAAGATCCTATAATTGACACTAAATGTATTTCGTATTCCACTACGTTCTATATGGAAGATGCGAAAGTAGATTAGATATCGATTATCGAGAATCGTTAAAATGAAATATACAAATAGATTAGGAACAAAAATTGAGTGAGGAAATGGAACGAGATGGTTTCCTTCATGAAAGAAAAATAAAATAAAAATATAAGGAAGTATAAGGAAAAGAAATTAAAAAAAAAAAAAAAAAAGGTAAGTCACCAAATGCACTGAATTAGCCCACAGGAATATCCACACCCCCGCGTGCATGGAGATCGACCGCCCCATCATTCTTCGCCAACCGCCCTCAATATTTTACTCATTTTTCTACTTCAATCATTACGAACTAAGAGACCGAATCGTCTTATCGTAGAGATGATAATAGGTGTCTTATTTATTAAGCTATGTTCGGATATAACCTTATATGTTACTCGTTTATAAGTTGTCTATTTGATGCTCAGAGTTTAAACAATCGAGTCTTAATTTAGTGAGTGTAGTTAGGACGATTCAGTTTTATAATTTGGTTCTTATGATTTAGTCCAACCTTATAAATCGTATACACGTCGTTATATATTTTGTTAACATACCAAATATGCGATTTTGAGTTGGGCTTTTCTACATGTATGACAATGTTAGAGCATTGTAGTAGGTTCAAGTTTAGGGCTGAGGGGAAAATAATGGCAGAAAACGAAAGAGTTTTTTGTGGGAGTAAAAAAGATAGTTTAAAGACCATTTATAAGATTTGACTAAATTATAGGGAAAAACAATAGGTGTCTTTTTAAATGATTTTATCCGTCCATATAGTTTTAGAAAGCTTCAATTTTGTTCTTATGATTTGACCAAACCTTTCCGTTCGTCTTTTCTATTGGGTATAAGAATGGACAAAAAAAAAATAAGTTTTTAGATAAGAAATCCAATTAAATTGTGAGATTTATCCAAATCATAAGGATCAAATCGAAACTATCAAAACCGTAAAAATAGAAATTGATCAAAATCGATAATTCAACTGAACAAAACAAATAAGTCATGCTTAGGTTGCAACTTTGTCCTCAAATTTGGCCTAATTTTTCCATGTTTTAATTTATTGTTCCACTGCACTTTGTCTCTTCACTTTCTGTTTGTCCGAATCTTTTTGTTTTATTTTCTTTAATTGCAATGCCCAAAACAATCCTTTACAATTCCCACGTTTTATGGCAAAGGCAATCATTGTAGCTTTGCCCAACAGCTTCTTTATTTCTCACATCTTTTGTTTTGTCATTTTTCCCTCGTAGAAAGCTTTTTTAAAATAGATTTCTATCTCGTCACGACATTGGTAACCTCTTTTAAATGTCGTTACGTTAGAATTATTGTTCTATACCTTTCAAGTGTAATTGCTAAAATTTTGATTTCTAACTATTTTTGGTTGTTTTAATTAGGTTGGATGTTTGTTATAGGTGCTTTTTGCTGTTCGGTTTAGAAATATATCTTTTACATTTTCTTGATTTTTGTAGCTATGTTTGAGTATTTTTACCGTTTTATCATAAATATTGTTTTGTTGTTGAATTTTACGGTTAGTTCATTAGTAATTTTTAAATTTAGATATGGAAAATACTTCTCTACTAATTCGGCGGAAATCTTGTAAGAGATAAAAGAGATTAAAATATATATATAGTTATCAAATTTTTAGTGATTTTTTTTGTTGCTGTCCATTTAACATGGAAGTATTATTTTTTAGATATTAATTTTATTATTTATTTAATTTTAAAACTTTGAAGTTGAAAACTTGAAACTTGACTCGCGAGTAAAAATGATTTATTTTGTTTAAATTTTATTTATAAATATTGCTGAGTAGAAAATGTCAATGAACTATATAAAGAAGATCCAGAAATTTCCATTCCTCGTTTAAAAAGAAAGGGAAAATAGAGAAAAAGAAATTTCCATTCCACATTTATTTTTGTAAGGTTTTTAGTCTCTCTTGAATGTATTGGGATTGTTGATCCTCCAATTTTTTGTTTAATATATTACGTATTTGGTAGTTACCACATCCCTACTCCAATGACATGACATCTATGTGAATAAAGTTTATCTCGTCAATCAATATCGATAACCTAAATTTAACTCAATTAATTAAGGTATTTAATTTTTTTTTTTAAGTTAGTACAAAATATGAAGGTGGAAATATACTCTGGTTGACATATACATAATTTTTATAAAAAGATAAAAACTGATATTACCAAAACTTTTTATTGAAACAAAAATTTGAAAATATTGTCATTTTATAGGACCAAGACTGTAAACATATATTGATGGTGACAAACAAATATACTATTCTATTGATCAATTTGATTTAGAATGTTAAACCATAAAAAAGAAGGAAAAGAAGATATAAATTTTAAAGGATAGCATAAACATAATATGTATTTTTAAAAGTGTTTACCTTTTTATTTTTATTTTTATAAATATATCATAATTTTACTTTTGTTATTATCCTTTATACTATATTTGAATTTGAGTTGAATTTTGATTATACTTATTTTTGTAAAATTTTAATTTCTTACTGAAAATATATATTTACGTTATACTTGTCTAAGTAATTTTTTTTTTTTTTTATTGAGTACGAAGTCAATGTTTTGTTTTGTTTTTTTAGTAAGTGCATTTATGTACTTGGAGCGTGAAATATAGGAAGTTACCTTAAATAACTTGATATATGTGTGTATTTTCATTAATCTAATTTTTTTAGTATTATAATTTAAACATGGTTAAAAGATTTTGGTCAATGGGAGTGTTTTCATTAAATGTAGTGATGGTCTGGCCAGGGTAATCATTATTCCAACAATAAATCATTTATTTATTTATTATTATTTTTAGAAGCTCATTAAAATCATTTATTAGTTCATTTCATATATTTGCTTTTGACATGAAATTAAAGAACTAAGTTAAAAATGAAAGAGGCACACGTGCAAACACTGCCTCTTTTATTTATTTATATATATATATTAGTAAATCTACATTATAATTAAAAATAAAAATATTATTAAAAGTTTTTTTTGGAAGTATTTAAATACTTCGCCGTGACCAAGAGACGATGAGTTTGAATCATCATCCCCATTCATTGTACTCGAAAAAGAACATTAAATTTCATCAATTTGATCTCACGGTAGTTTATGAAATTATTAAATTTATCACAATCTGAATTTGACTCAATTAGTTAAAGTACTTAATTATATTGGATTAAAAAATTATATGTTCGAATCACCACCCCACATATTATTGTATTAAAAAAAATAGTAAATTTAGGTATGGAATAAACGGTCATATACCAAACATAGACTCGACTTCTTCATTTCATCTCATTTAAATCTATATCAAGCACCGTAAGACTAAATATCAACTTGATAATAAACATAATAATTCGTTTTAGCTTGTAGATTGACTTGACTAAATCAAAGTGTGATTATATATATATATATATATTATTATGTGATTTTTTTTTTTTGCTATCTAATTTATTATAGTTCGAAGTTTCAGATCTGTATCATAAAGTCACGGTCATACATGCAACATCACAAATAGTCTAATATTCTTCCTTTATTTAAAAAAAACTAGTATATAATTTTCAAATGGATGTATAATAAGTGTGACATTTATTAATTCTAGTGCATGATTGAAGATTCATATACAAGTAGGCTGAAGAGTTTGATAAATTATTTGAAATTGAAAATTATGTCAAGTTTCACAGCTCATAATTTTTTAATAGTTTTGACCAATGATTTTCTTTCAGCCCAAAAAAATAAAAAAGACTTATTGATCAAGTAAAAGGAAATAGTGGAGTTGATTGTTATATTCTATGAAGACTTTTTTAATCTCTGAAGATTCAATTTATTTGCTTTTCTCATTTAAATCCAGTTTTATTTATTTTTTTTTTTAAATAAAAGGTGCATATATTATCCCTTTGAATAATTTACCCTACTTAGATGAAAATCTTTAGTAATAACTAATCATTAGAGCTACAAATTGCAACCTTAATCTGGACTATAGAGAAATTTTCACTCCCTATTTTATCCCTTTTTTCACGAACTTTCTTTAATTATGTTATTGAAACTTTTTATATATAATTTGATATTTTTTATTCCTCTCTATTTTAAAATGATATAAAGTTCATATCTTCATTTTACTACATCCATCTATAAGTTATAGAGAGAAGTCAAAAAATATATATATATATATACAGAAAGGAACTTTCTCTCTCCACTTTGCTCATTTATTTTTTTATTAACTTTTTTTAATTTTATTTTTTAAGTTTTTATATATAATTTGGTACTTTTTTCTTTATCTATATTTTAAAATGTTACAATCAAATATAAATTTTATATTTTCATTTTACTATATTTTATATGGTTACATTTTGTCTTTTATTTGAAAGATAATTTTTTCCTTCGAACTAAAATTAAGCATTTAAATGTCAAAGCGAGCATAGCTTAACGGTAATTGACATATATCTCCAACCAAGAGGTTGGAAGTTCGATAAAAAAAAAATTAAGCATTTAAATATACATAAATTATACATCTCAAATTTTAAATTTTCTAATAAAAACATCAATAATTTAAATTTTATAATAAATAATGTTAAAGGATCACTTGTTTTTTTGTTTTTTAATCAAACCATTTTCATTTATACATGTGTATCGGTAATAGATGTAAAATATTGAGATATTTTGACAAATGTTTTCAACTTTTCATACATTTTTATCTGGGCTGGATTTAAAATTATGTTATATATAAACTATCTTGGGTGGCTCATTAGTCCAAAGGGACTAGGATTAAGAGGGAATGAGTTCAAATCTCATGATGACCACCTATGAGATTAATCGAGATGCATGTTAGCTGGCTTGAACACCGACGAATATAAAAAATATCTGAAATCTATGGAGGAGAAATTTTCTCTCCTCATTGTGCACATTTCTTTTTTCATTAGCTTTCTTTAATTATTTTAAAGAAAAATTTTATATATAATTTTCTACATTTTTTGTTCATCTATCTTTATACAATAGAATATAATTTTTTTTTTTATTTTACCATATCTTATATAGTTTCATAAAACTTTTCTCCTTGAAACTATAAATATTATTGGATGCTGACGTTTCTTTTCAAGGAGCATAATCGAAGTATAGTGTTGAACAGATCAGAACACGTACACAAAGGAAATTTGGACGATATAAAATAAATTTAACATATTTAACATAATAAACTTTGATTTAATTTTTCTTCTCCTTGAAACTAAAATCAGGCTTTCAAACTTAGTTATATATCTCAAAATTTTACTTTTATTTTTCAATGGCTTCGTCTTTAAAATTGGATAAACCTTTTGGTTTTCCAATAAAAACATCAATAATTTTAATGTTGGCAATAAATAATGGTAACAAACAATAACTAATTTTTGTCCAATCAAATCATTACATATGTTACTCCTAAAAAATAAATAGATAATTTCATTAATTCAAATATATTTAATACATAAAAAATAAATATAAAATCAAACTACAAACTAATTTTTACATTGTTATAAAAATAGTTTAGTCAATCACTTAAAAGAATCACTTTTTTGGATAATCAACATTAAAAATTATGTTTTTTTCTTTTTTACCATTTCATTAATAAGTTTTTCACCTCTCTTAAAAACATATTTGAACTCTTAGCCAAACTTTGAAAAACAAAAACTATTTTTTGCTTTTTTTGTTATCAATAAATTTGACGTCACTTTTAAAATGTTTATTACAACCATTTAACAAAACAAAAGATCACATAAGTGATAGCAATGTTTAAGCTTAAGTTAACTTTTAAAAACATAAAATAAAAAATAAAATAGTTACCGAACAGGGCCTAAAAAAATTAATCCAAACGCACTCTAACTCTTTCAGTCTAGAAACACAAAAATATTTCTCTCTTCTGCGGCCGACAAACCAAACCAAATTAACTCATGAAACTTTTTATTTTTATAATGGGTAATCTAATTCTTCCCACAAATTATTCTTCTTGTTTGAACCTTTAAAGAAAAAAGTGAGAGAAAAGTGAGACTTGAAACCAAAGCAAAATGGGAAGTGGGAGAGGAAGAGCTTTTGAAGAGGACACAATTTCAAGTACACCAACAAAAGAAAAAACATTCATTAGTGGAATCCCTTTAATCAAAACCCTCATCATCTTCCCCAACATACCTTATTCTCTCTTCACTCCTAATCATACTTTAGTTTCTTCATAAATTTAATTAGCCCTAAACTTTAGATTATATTTCTAAATATGGTGCTTAATTTTTAAGGTTTTTCTCTATTTAGTTCCTGAGTTCTCCTTGGTCAAAATTTGTTAACACAAAACTAATGTGATATTCAGTTATTGTTTTATTAGCGTATTTGGATACACAGACATGGCATTTGGACACGTCACTCGAAAAGAAAAAAAAAGATTTTGTTGAGTGTTGTGGGTCAAGCTTTGTTAATAGATGAGTTCAGTTTTATGTGTCAAGTTGCATCTGAGTGACATACTCGCATGTCTAAATATGTTATTGAAATAACAATTTAATGATACATTAATTTTTTGTTAACTCCGACCAAAAGATTCTGAGTTCAAATCCCCGCCTCTAGATTTTTTACTAAAATATTTTATTTTGTTAATGAATATATTTAGACAAATTTTCAAATGAGTTAATTGAGAAGTTTTAATACATTTGGGATAAAATTGAGAATTTTATAAGATTGAAAATTAAATTGAGAATTGATTAAAAGATTAGATGAGAGCATGTATATTTATTCTTTTCTATTTAATCTCTACCGTATTAATATTACTTAATGAAAAGTTTTGACATAACTCTGTCCAATAAATTTATGGCTAATAGCTTAACCAACTATATTACGCACAAGAAGGAGTTTCACAGGATAGAAGGGAAGAAATCGCTAATTCTACCATTCCTTCGTTAGATTTAGGTGAGAGATCGAATGATCTTAGCACAAACTCAACATCTCAAAAGAAAAAAAATGAGATTCTGAGTACGTCGGGTCAAAGTCTATCTTGTGTTTACCACGCCTTGATTAACAATAAACACATCCGTCCCGTAAAGACATCTACCGTGTTGGCCTTATCTGTAGCGACTAAATAAAAAATAATTTATATGCCTCAAATTTTTGGTTATATATATTTAAAAAACTTTAGTATACCTTCATTAAATGGGAAATATAGTCGAAAACTCATAGAATATAAGAGTAGTAATTTCGAAACAATATAAGAATTGAAAATTATATAAAGGTTTGATGGTTATTCTTCCAAGAAAAAATTTTTCTTGTGAAGATTCAGGGGGAAGCTCCTCCTAAATTCTTATGTGGTCTAATACCATATAGACAAATGAATCTGAATTATGCAAAATTAAAAAATCCACTTGTTTATATGTTACTTGACCCACATGGATTTCGGACGAGCTTCCTCCTGAACAAGTTTTGTCCTTATTCTTACTCTTGCTTCAATTTTAATTGTTCTGTTAAAATTGATGCAATAAATATTAATTTTGCCGAGTGAAAATTCAATATTTCAAAGTGCATTTAGACTTCAACCATTAACAAATTTTTTAAAATTCAATCTTTCCCAAATTCCATGTCTTAAAAAATGTTTGTTACACAGAGCTTTTGTCATGTCATAAAGTGAAAAATAGTGAAAAAAGTGATATAATGAAGTTAAGTTTGTCTTTTTTTTTTTTTTAAAAGGTAGTACCAAATGATTGATTTCTTAATTTTGAGTAAAAAGGCAAAACAAAAATAGATTAAACTATATAATAAAGGTCTAAAAACTATTTTGGTATCTGAATTTTTACTTTTTGTTCATTTTGGTTTCAGTACTTATAAAACGTCAATTTTAGTTCAATTACTCTCAACTTTTGTTCATTTTAGTTCATGGACTTTGAACGTTTTGATCTTTGTACGGTTAAAAAGTAGTGTATGTTTTGGTCCTTACAAAATTATAACATAAATTTTATCAACAATGGAAACTCTTTAATACAATTAACCGCTACATTTTAAGTGAGTGAAATGTTATGCTAAAATTGTGATCATAATAAATGAGAAAAAAAATAAATTGAAGGGAACAAAATGGTTAGTTTTGAAAAAAATAAAATGACCAAAATGTCATTGCGAACTAAAATGATAAAAAGATACCTAAAATAGACATTTTCAAATTATAAAAACTAATATCAACCAAAACAGAAAGTAACCAATAAAAAACATAAATTAAAATAGCAAAGAGAACAGGAAATTTTAAAAAATACACCGACCAAAATAAATGTTTTGAAAGTACACCTCCGACTCAAGTGAACGAAAAATTAAAAGTATAGAGACCAAAATAAACGTTTTGAAATTACAAAGACCTATAAACCAAAACCGAAAATACCAAAAAAAAAATAGTATTTAAAAGGAGAGGAATAAATATTAAATAAATAAAAAAAGTGAAGAAAGAGATATATAAATGTAGGTAGCGGTGGCATATTCCACACTTTCAAGTTTCAATTCTCTCTCTCTCTAGCATCAAAGTTTGGATTCTCTCTCTCTAAAAGAGAGAAGAAAGAAAGAAAAAAGAAAAAAGATTTGGTAGGAATAATAATGGGAAGGCAGCCATGTTGTGAGAAGGTAGGGCTGAAGAAGGGGCCATGGACAAGTGAGGAAGACAAGAAGCTCATAAACTTCATCCTCACCAATGGGCAGTGCTGTTGGAGGGCTGTCCCTAAACTTGCAGGCCTCTTGAGATGCGGTAAAAGTTGCAGGCTCCGATGGACCAATTACCTTAGACCCGACCTCAAAAGAGGTCTTCTCTCTGATTTTGAGGAGAAAAGGGTCATTGACCTCCATGCTCAACTTGGTAACAGGTATCCCTCTCTCTTCCTAATCTTCTCTTCCTAGACCCGAATGGTTAGATATCTGTACCTTTCGTATTATAAAGTTGTGTTGGTTTGAGATTTCATTGTATGGGCATAACTTTAATTGGTTGGAGATATCATATATGGTTTGTTTTTTATAACTGTCCATTTCACTATAATTCAATTGGTCAAAATACGAGTAAAGTTTGTTATTGATGATATATTCAAATTTTCGACTCTCGTTTGAGCTGCGATACGCTTGAAATAAAATTAGAATAATTTATATAAAAGTTAATTTCTTCTCTCTGTTGTTATACTATAAAGTATATAATGATTATTTTATTAATTTTTAGACTAAGCATTAGTGACTTGCCTTTGGATTTCAAAGCACTTCTCAAAAATCCTTTGATTTTTTTTGTTTGTATTTTTTTTAGCAATCCTTTGATTTATAAGGTGATATTTCATTTTCTTTAAAGGAAAGGTAATTATTGTTAGTTAATGATTTGGCTATAGGAAAAGGAACTAATCCTATATTTATTCTATTTCGTTGATTCTTGACTTATTTTAGTTCAACAATTATAAGACGACCAACTATTAAACTTTAGAATTTTGTAATAATAGTATCTAATCATAGAACTGGTACGGATTGTCATTTCTAAATTTCTAAACAAGTTATTTTAATTCTTCAAACTTTACATTAAAAAAGTCGTTTTAGTTACATATAAGACACTTTTTTTTAAAGATTCTAGTTATATATTATTAAATAACTTTCTTTTTATTTATTATATATATAGAGTGTATGAAGTAACATAAAATCTTTTAAAAATTAATATAATATTTGAACATTTACACATTAAAATAATTTTTTTTAGTACAACATGTTGGGGAGGGATTAGAACTTACAGCAGTTGGAGGTATATATCAATTACCGCTGAGCTATGCTCGCTTTGACAGACATTAAAATAATTAAAATAAGTACATAAATTTAGTGAATAAAATAATATTAACTTTTTTTAATCTTATCTTATGGAGTTCTTATGGCCTCGTGTACCTCTCTTACATCAATATTATATGTAAAATCTTTAGGAAGTTTCCCAAATTATTATTATTATTTTGTTTACATTACTCTAATGGATTCTTTTGACTTTATGAGATTTAATTTCCACAATTTTTCATATTACATAGTATTTAAAAATCTCTTTGAATGATTCAAAAAGCCAATTTTCCCTCTTTGCAGATGGTCCAAGATTGCTTCACAGCTCCCGGGAAGAACTGACAATGAAATCAAGAACCATTGGAACACCCACATTAAGAAGAAGTTAAGAAAAATGGGCATCGACCCTCAAACTCACAAACCAATCTCAATCCCAACTGATCAATTTCAACCCCATCACCAACGTCATCCCGTCACCGAGCCATCATTGGACTCGTTGACCGTCGCCGAAGTCGAAGAGGTACAAGAAACAACTTCCACAACTATCATCGAGCCCCAAATAACTCTAGATCCTTGCATGCCTTCTTCATCAAGTACTTCTTCATCGTCTTCGTCTTCGTCTTCCTCTTCCTCGAACACAAATCCTATCGAGTTTGACGATCTGGAGTTCTCGGATTTCGAGTGGGTTAATAGCAATGATGCGAGTAATAACGGTATCGAGATCGGATTTTGGGAAGATGATTTTAGTAGTTGGGACTTCTTGGTGGGTCATGAGGATGGTGAAGTGCCAATTTTCCAAGAATCTTGGACTTGTGGATCGCTGTGATCTGGGACAATATTCTTGTCAATGTGTTGCGTTTCTTTCAAGTAAAATGTGTTTGGTCAAAGAGAATAAAATTTAAAAAAAAAAAAATCAAGCCTATTCAAATTTGTTATTTGTCAAACGAGTTTGAGTATAGCTCGTCAAGACACAACTAAGTTCAAATTCCAACCTTTACATGTTGTACTAAAATATATTATTGTCAAAGAAAACAATTGAAATAATTCTCGATATCTTTTTTTTTCGCAAAGGAATGTCTCTAAATAAAATTAACTAAATGCATGTAGCTTTTTTTTAAATTGCTAAAAATTATTAAGCATTGTTTGATATCAAACTAGCAAAATTATAAGATGATGGGGACTTGTAGTGTCCAAGTGTGCGGTGGAGCTTCTCAATATTCTATTGTTAGAACTTGTAAAAGACTTATATAGTTTGTTTAAAATTTTCCTCTCAATTGTTTCATTAATTTTGTTTATTAATATTAATGGTTCTATCTCAAAATCAATTGGAGGAATAGTCCATCTCTATTATAAACCTCTGGTAGGTCCATTTTCTTTTCAATGTGAGATCTTTAACATGTCCCTCAAGATCGTAGCTCTTTTGGTTCATCAATCTTGATCAAGTCTCATTTTTAGATCAAATGCTTGTTTGAGCGATTTGGACTCCGATACCATATTAAAATTGATGAGTTCCATCTCAAAACCAATTAACAATGAGAGGAGTAGTTCATCTCTATTTTAAACCCTTGTTAGGTCTCTTTTCTTTTCAACGTGGATCCTTAACATTGTTGAACAGATTAACAAAAATTATTAACAAAATACTTTAAAAAAAACAAATTGAAAGATGAGAAATAGAATGGAAACTTTGATCAAAACCAACTACCTAGATGAAGAATATAATATATTTTTTTTATATAAATAAGCTGATTACAAAAACCTTACCTATTGACAAAATTAATTGTTGTATGAGAATATTGTATTTGACATTAAAAAGAAATAACTTCAACTATAAATATTAAACAGAATATTTCCAAGTTTTTTACAATAATTTACATGAATAAATAAGACAGTTGAGCCCATCATTTCTCTCTAAAAGGCCTAAATCAATGGGCCTGAAACTTGTTGTCTCTTAAGTTTTAACATAGCCCATTGCAACAATAGACTTAAAAAATTAATTAATTAAATTTTCATCCACGTGGAAATATTAATTATATCTTTAAAAAAATTACGACATATCAAAAATCAATAAAATGTCATTAATATGGACAAGATACTAATAATATGATTTTTAAAATTATTTAAAATTTTGAAAGTTTTATTTGTTAATTTAAATATTTTTTGTTATGAACTTCTTCATTTTTGTAAATTTTCTAGAAATATCTCCATCATCATTTAATGGGAGTTTTCATTGACATTTTCATAAAATTGAGATCGTCGATATGAGCATTATTATAAGTCTTTATTATAAGTCTTTGGTCTTCATAGCTCATCGAGTGTCAGATCATTCTTCACTTCTTTTAAGGGTTTCTTATAATTACCTTTTTTTCTCTCTTTCTTTGGTATGACTTGTGGTTATATATCACATCTTTATTTCATTTTCGGTTCATCAAGGGTGTCTAGGCCAGCGAGTATGTAGAGAGTACCTTTGAATTTTTCTAATTGTATTTATTTTATTAATTATATTTTTTCTAGCATTTAAACGTCGCGAGACTTTTCTCACTATTATTTTTATTTTTATAAATAATTAACTAATTTCACATGAATGGTAAATATAAATAAGATTCTTTTTTGCTTTAAGTACAACATGTAAAAATGGGGATTCGAATTCACGTCCTTTTACTCGGATATAAGTTTCTAATCAATTGAGCTACTCTCTAGTTTGCAAATATGAATATGAATTTCGAAATTCATACCTTTTTTTAGAATTTGATTGTTTTAATAATATTAATTATAAGATATTATATTTTTATGTACTCAAAATAAGTTATACTAACTTTATTGTTATGGCTAATATGAACATAGCGGTTAAGCCATCTTACTTCCTTTTTAAAAATCGGAGCTTCAATCCCTCATTTGAATCATTTCTACCTATTTGTTGTAGTAGAAAAAAAATCTTATGGAGTGCTAGAAGATTATTATGAATTGTCTTGATCAACCAAATAAATATTTTTCAAAAAAAAAAAAGAGGGATTTATGCAATTTTAGTTTCTTTAATATATAAAATGTCAAAATCACCGTATATAAATCTTAAAAAAAAACAGCAAAATGTATATTTTATCATTATGTTTTTCTTTTTTAGTTCAATAATATGTGGGAGTGTGTCTTCGAACCTCCCACTTATGTCTTGACCAATTGAATTATGCTCAGATTATCATTAACTATATTTTAAATAAAATTACATTTTAGTTATTAATATTACTTCTCAAACCTGTCTTATCAAGATGCAAGAAAAAAAATATATATATATATATATACATATATATATTAATTTTTTCCTTAGAGTTTGAGAAATCTTTCAATTTAACCCCTATAAAAATTTTTAGAAAATTACAAAAAACATCTTTAAAGTTTAAACTATGGAGATTATTACCATTGTAACTTTGGATTCTTAATTTGATCAATTAATCCCTCGAAGTTTGCAAAGTAAAATTCTGCCAAATCGTTTGCAAAGTGTCATTTAATCCACCTTCTCCCTTATTTGGATAATTAAAATTGGATAAAACAGGGCTGGATCTAAACTAAGGTACCTCTTCCCATGTTTATTGGGTTATGATGAATTCACAATAGAAAAATTAGTGACTCCAATAGAACACAATCCAATCAAATTCAAATATTTTATGATTGGGTTTCAATTGGGTTTATTATATAAAATAAAGATTATTTAGGTCCAAGAAATTTCCTACTCAAATAATTGAGTTGGGTCTAAAATATATTTCAATCTAATGGAACTTACAACCTGTTGATGCGAACATCTATCAAGGCACGAAAGACGATATGGGAGGTCGATCGGCTATACTTAGAGCGATTCCAGGGGCACCTGCAAGGAGGTCAAGCACTCCGACGTCCAAGTTAATAGATAATCTAAGCTAAACAGATCACCTTCAGACAGATTTCATACCTGGGCCCATTAGATGGGGGTGTATTTATAAGGGTCGATGGGGTAGATATGCGTCCCATTCGGGTATTTCCCTACTCGTGTCGGACTCGTTCAAGTGACCTCCGGTCTATGCCTCGGACCGATCCCTCCTCTGCTCCTAGCAAATGAATCCTCGACGTCTGGTTTGTTTTCTAAGTATCTAGCGTCGACCTGTTAGGTCGGCCTTTTCGGGGTTTCCTGACCCAGCCGGCCATGCACAATTGGACTCCTAACACAACCCATGAATATCCCTAAGTTATTGTAGTATTTTCAACTTTTAAATTCTTTTTCTTTATAACATGTGTTAAAATGTGAGAATGAGAATGTGAACCTTCAACCTATAAAAGAGGTTACTTGAGAACTATGCTAAAGTTATGCTTTCAAAACTCGTTTTCAAATCAAAATAACTAAATAAACAAACAATCATTGGCCAATTTCAAAGAACCGAATTTGTTTTCCAAATCATAGATGTATGTTGTTAATGAAAAAATAAGTGAAAATTGTCGACTCTTAACGTTCCCTATTAAAAGTTTGATATGAATATAACGTTGGGATACAACAAGGTTCAAACAAAGTCTCACATGTAGGGAAGAGAGTGATTATTTTTATTGGTATGAGAACTTTTGAGTGAATGAAAGTAAAGACGTGAAGCTTATGTCGAAAACGAACAATATCATGTTATTGTAGAGCTCTCTCTCCTTTCCTCTTCTCTCTCATCCATTTCCTTAAAAAAATTATATGAACATATATTTGAGGCAGTGTTATTGTTAAAATTTAAAATTGTAATATATGAACTATGTTACTCCATAACTTTCTTTTTAACTAAAAAAAAATCTTATATTTCTATAAATAATAAACTCTTAAGTCAATGTTATTTTCAATTTTGAATTGAACTTTTATGACATTAATATCATATTATAAATTTTTATATGGATTACAATAATCATGTAAGTTAAAAAATTCATAAAATTAATATAAGTTTTAGGAAACTTTCGTGGTTTTTGGAACACCACTAACAATAATTTATTTTAAATTAAAACTTCTTATAACAAATAACAATATTATCTTTTTCTTAAAAAATCTTTTTTTTCATTTATTCATATTTAACTAACAATTATTCTCCCTCCGAAAAAAACTAACAATTATTCAAAAATATTAGATAAATTTTATTAAGTGGTTTTAAGAAAAGAAGATTAGACTATTTTCAACTTACTCATTAAAATTTAAAAATTCTATTTAATTTTAAATTAACATATTTATTTCTAAAATTGGTCATATTCAAAGTAACAAAGGTAAATGATATCAACTCACTAAAATAAAAATAGTAAAATAAATATTCTCAAAAAATATTAAATAAAAAATCATTGATTTTAAATTAGTTATATTGAAGAAGATATTTTATTTTCAAATAGATATATCTAAAGTAATGAAAGCATGTGTATGATATTCATTTTAGATTTAATCATATAACATAAATATTTAGTATTTTAATTTTAACTCGTCAACTTCAACATAATTCAACTGGTTAAGTGATTTATTTTCCACTAAAAGATCACGATTTCGAACCTCTATTTTCACATGTTTTACTAAAACAAAAAGGAGAAAAAAACCTGTCATTTTGAAATAATCTAAGAATGTATTTAATTTTAATTTCCAACTTATATTTCAACTGTGTCATTTGTCAGCAATTAAGTCACCTATTTTCAACTAAAAGGTCATGATTTCAAATCTCTATTTTCACATGTTTTACTTGAAAAAAAAAAAAGAAAGAAAGAAAAATAAAAACTCTGCCGTTTTGAAATAACCTAAGAATGTATTTTATTTTTAAGTTGGCCGTGTTAAAATAATAAAAAGCAATTTTAATTTCCAACTTACATTTGAATAACAGGAAAGTTATTTAATTTTAAACTTGACCATACTAAAATGATAAAAAGTAAATAATATTTGAAAAAGTAATTAAAAGTAAATATTTAATCCAAGCTCCCTAAACCTCCCCATCAAACATGGTTTTCTTAAATCAAGATTTTCTAAACTCTCTCCTTTAACTTTCCAAATTATCATTCTCAAGCTTATAAGATGTCGAATCGATGCTCCAAACTGCTCCTAAGTAGTTCAAATAATGACTGAGTTTGGAAAGCACATTATCATAAAATTTAGAGAGGCTCATCTCATCATATTACATATAAATATTAGGTAAGAATAATTTCTCTCATACATGGTTTCAATAGGTCTATTTTAAAGTTTTTTTTTTTAAAAAAAGATCTATTTTAAAACTTTTACTTTTTATCTAATAAAAAACATGAGGTTCTCCCATCTCGAAAAAAAATGTTAAATTTACTGTAACTCATCAACTAACCTTCTTAGATTAAGGGTGTTTAACGAAAATTAACAAAAAGTTAAAAAAGATTTCCCAAAACATTACTTAAAGTTCCAATTTTCCATTTTGGCAAGAGAGATCATTACTACAGAGTTATGTTTAACTTTTATTTTAATATAATGATGAAATTAAAAAAAAAAAAAAAGAAAATGATCATGTTTGGCTTGATTAATTCATATAGCTTCATATATAGGAAAATGATATCTCCTCTAACATATAAAATAATATAATGGTTGGAAAATTATTTGGTAGAAAATTCAAAGGCAAGAGATCACCCCATTAGCTCTTACATATGATTATGCAATTCAAACTAACCAAAACAACAAAGTTTCAACACATATTATATATTATGTATATTTAAATTGTAATGAAAGCAAAAGCTAGAGAGTTTTGATTATTTTCTCCACTTCTTTTTAACTAACTAATTATGCTTTTAAACCAACTATTATTACCCCTTTTCAATCCAATCAATTTTGACATTTTACCTAATTGATCAGCCAAATATATAGTTTAAACCAACCACTAAATTAGATAGGATTCAATCAATAAAGTATTTAAAATCAAGTTACATAAATATTTAAACTCATATTTCAATATATCTAAATGTAGCCACAAAATCAAACACATAAAATAAAAGTTCAAACTCAAACACGAAATCCTGAACTCTATATAAAAAGAATTTCATTATAACTGTGACGGGGTACATGGATGAATTGGTATCACATCTGAATGAGAGGGATCCTGAGATTATAGGAGGTTAAGAAAGACTTTAAAAAATCGATAATCGCTACCTATATTAACAAGGTGCACCTCCATTTTCGGCTGTTAAATCGTAAGAACTTCAAAGTTAAGCATATTTAACTTGGAGCAATTTTCGGTGAGGAGAAAGCATGCTAAAATGACTTGTTTGGATAAAGACGGTGGCGCAGCCATATCGCAGAAGAATACTGGAACAATTAGGTGCCGAATCCTAGATTTGGGGCATTACAATAGCCCTAAGAACCATACGTGAAAAAGGAGTTTTGTCTAACTAGTAGAAGGTTTAAAACTAGCCATCAAATCACGTAAAATATAACGACGAACCAAACATCTAAAATCAAGTCGTCCAAATCTAATTCTAAAAGCTTAGACATTTTAGGGAAAAAAATTCTAAGCTTTCTAATTCTTTTTTTAGTCTAATAAATATATTAACGAGAGATTAAACCTCAAACTTTATGGAGGTGCAAAACACCAAATGTTGAGTTATATACCTATGTTGGCTCTCTAATTACTTACTCTACAATATTTTCTTTTATAATTGTATAATTAAAAGAAATATGTATCGATTATATTCATTTAAATCAATTAACATAACCATTGTAGCGTATTAATTTCTATAAATTGTTTCAATGAAACATATCTTTAATATTTTGTTGATTGATGAGATGAGTATATTTCTTTTTTGCCTTGATTTTTAGCCTAAAAATTTGATTGAAGCCACTAATCTCTTTCAAAGGTCTCAATGAAATATATTCTACAAGTCAGAAACAAAATATTTAAAATTTAGATGAATAATATTCCACATACATTTTTTTTAACAATCTAAATTTAGTTCCAAAAAAATATCACATTAATGCAAAATTATAGAGAAATTGAGGGAAAAAAAATCTCAAACACTGAGTTTCATTGACCAGTGAATATTGAGAAAATAAATAAATAAATAAAAGACCAAAACTTGTTATTCACAGTTCACACTCCACACGACAAATAAATGTAGGAATTCCCATAATCCCATTTCCCTCAACATACCAACAGAACAGTACTTTTACAAAGCTTAATTTCCATATAAAAAAAAATACATCTATAAAAATTACAAGTATAATATGAGAGAGAGGAAAAAAAGGGAAAATAAACCCAAGAATAGTAATGAACCAAAAAAGAAAATTAAAAAAAAACTAAATTTGCCATTTTTCAATCTTATACTTCATCCCTACCCTGCAGATGGTGGATCACCTGAGCTTACTGAATGAAACTGTGTGGAAATGCCATTGTTTCCATCGTTGTCAATTCCCTCACCCTGTTTTTGTGAGGTCGATCGACAGAGTTCCTCGATTCGTCGGGCGACCTCGGCCATTCCCGGGCGGTTGTCGGGATACGGGACCGAGCATTGGAGAGCGAGTTCCAGGAGTTGAACCATCTCCTCCTCAACATTTTGGTACCTAAGAAGTTCTTCATCAAACACTTCAGCTGTCCATTCCTCTTGAACCACAGACTGAACCCATCTAGGAAGGTCCACACCTTCCTCATTCAAGATGGAATGTGTGGGGGCTTTTCCTGTTAGCACCTCCAATAACAACACTCCGAAGCTGTACACGTCGGCCTTCTGCGAGACCTTTCGGGAATCGGTCACCTCGGGGGCTCGGTACCCGGCGACACGGGTTGGTGCTGAGGGGGAGATTGCTAGCTGTGCGAGGCCAAAGTCTGAGACACGGGCTTCGTAGGATCGAGTGAGGAGAATGTTGGAGGACTTGATGTTGCCGTGGGAGATGGCGGGGCCTTGAGAATGAAGGTAATGAATCCCACGGGCGACTCCGAGGGCTATGCCCGACCTTGCTTCCCAATTCAATGGAGTTCTTCCCGACTCTCTACTACCTATTTAGTATTTTCCAAAGTAAACACACAATTATTAAGTAACTTTATGGACCCAACCCAATTGTTCGAATTATAAATTCGTTCCCTATTAATAACTCAATATCAATTTTATACTAAATTTGAAGAACATGTTGTTCAAGAGAAAAAAAGTTAAAAGGAACTATTAAATAAAAAAGACAGGTAAAAGAAACCTTTTTTTTTAATTAACAATTAAGTCTCAAGTTTAAGTTTTTTCGACTTGACACAAACTAATTACAGGAGAACCCACGAACCAACTCAACCCACAAAGTTCCACTTTTATCAACTTCCATCCAATTTAGAACAACTTTCAAAACCAACTCTAACCCATAGAGTTTCGTTTCTATCCACTTCAATATAATTTAGAACAACCTTCAAACCTAATCAAACCTAACTCAACTCACACATTTAGTATTTAATTACTCAAGTTGATTGGACCTTTCAGATCATTGGAGTTTTCGAACCTCATTCCAACCTAGAACGACCTTCAAACCTAATTGAAACTAACTCAACTCACACATTCAACTTAGAACGACCTTCAAACTTAATTGGACTTTTCGGATCATCGAGTTTTTCGAACATCCGTAGCGGATGTCATGTCAAACACTTGGAATATAATGCATCAGTGGAAAAGAAGAAGCTAAAAGGAAAGTGAAAGATCAAAAGAACTGACCATGTAAAAGTGCGGACAAGCTTCCCATTGGCATGTAATCATAAACCAAAAGCTTCTCTTCTCTACTGTAATAATAAGCTCTAAGAGGCACCAAATTCTCATGCTTCATCTTCCCCACCTCCTCCATCTTCTCCCTGAACTCCTTCTCTGCCGCCGTCATCTCCTTCAGCCGCTTCACGGCGACGACCATCCCCGTCTCCAACGTCGCCTTATACGCCGTCCCGAACGTCCCCTTACCGAGAACCTCCGCGGATGCCCTCAACAGATCCTCTAAATCAAACACATTCCCCACATTGCCAAAGAACACCAATCTCTTCTCCTTCTCGCCGCCCT
>NW_019104512.1:502520-528648 GCF_001995035.1 Momordica charantia
ATTGAAAGGGATTTTTTATGTCTTTTTCTTTTTTCTTTTTTATTTTATTGAGTTGAAATTTTATGAAAATAACTCTACCAATTAATAAATATATTAGGTCCTGTTTTGTAACGTTCCTATTTCTTTTTTCTTTTTGATTTTTTTGTTGGAAAATACCTAGTTCCTTGAACAACTTTGTATTTAATACCATTAAATATTTAACAACTCATTATTTTAAAAATAAAAATTAAAAAATTATTTTTACATTTGTCTATTAGTTGTAAATTATTTAACAGTGTTAAAGAATAAAGTTGCTCCTTACTATAAAATTGCGTCTAGTAATTGGTTCTTGTTCTTTTTCTTTTTCTTTTTTCTTTTTTTTTGTTAAAAAAAGAAAAATAGATTTTTTTTCTTTCGTGTTCTCTGCAATTTTAAAATTGAAAAAAAAAGTGTTTTGTATGAAAATTAAATCTTCAATTTTACGTTTTATATTTTATAAGTAAAAAATGATAAAATAATATTTTTATCTATGTTTTGTAAAAAAGAAAAATATTTATAGGAACATAGGACAAGAAATTTGATTTTTCTACGATTTTTATAAATTTTAAGAATAAAAACAAAAAATATGAACAATTACTTAATATTTATATTTAAAAAAAAATTATAAATGGAAAACGAAAAATAAGAAACGACCGTATCTAAACTAAATTGGTTATTATCCAACGAGACAATGCATGTGAAGCTAGGATCAGAAACAGCAAATGTTGAAAGAGATTTTTGTTTCTTTTTTTCAATTGAGTTGAAAATTATGAAAACACATATAACTTTTAATTAATGAGATGGTAATGATTTGAGCACAAAATTAAATAAATAGTAATGGACCACAAAAATAATGGCCAAAAGTCAAAAATATATGACATGTCATTTTTCTGTCCTTTAATCTCTCTTACGACTTGTCCTTTCACAAATGCCAACTTGGAGTGACCTTTATGGATCCAAAGGAACACTACACAAAAGTACAAACTTGTTAATTTATAAATCTGGTCTCTAAATTTTGATGATTATATCTAAACTATTTTAAATATTTTTTCGTATTTTCGATTCTAGTTATAATAAATCGTGTCATTAACGTTATTTAGATATTAATTTGATACATTGATTGAATTTAACGAAGGATGATTTAACACAACATGATAATGGGTGATACAAGGAAATAAGTTAGTCGGGATCAAAATAAAGGTGGGTGGGTGAATCGAAAGAATCAATTCAAAAAACGTCTTTGTTGGGCCATATTCCATTGAATTTTATGGTATGTTTGCTCATGTATTTATCCAACAAAGTCCTTCTGCGTCATATTGTACAAAATCATCTTTCATTAGTCTAAAATTAACGTGTCACACAAACATTAAGTAAAGAATATTGATAATCTATCAGATCTGTTTATGTCAAAAGATGAGACGAGTCACACAAACGCTCAAGTCAGTAAACAACTCGAACTCAATAAAAAATTCGAGGAAAAATTCAATATCTGGTGTGGAAATGGAGCCCTCTATTTATAGGTTTGAGATCCGACAAACCTTCCAACTGGCAGTTACTAGTGTCAGATGTCAAGTCGAATATGTTGGGTACATTAGGTTGGCCCTTGGAGTAGATCGTGCTGCCTACATTATAAACAAGGCGAATACTTGGCTAAGTCTCCCACCTTTGGCCAATTCCGAAGTGGACCTGAACAACAATGTTACCAGGTGGCACAATCTATGTCCTCCACGTGGCATAAGAATTTTTACCCCAAACAAGATCAAATCAAAAGTTTAAGGATGCATAATCGAAATTTTTAAAAGTCAATGACAAAATCCATCAAAATTTTATAAACTAAATTTGTAATTTTACCCATAACGTTGTAATAACATCTAAATATATAAATCTAAGTATTACTCGAATCGTCGTATATTAGGGTTTTCAATAGATCATAGGTTTCCAAAACATCTTTCCCTTGTTTATGATATAATAGTTATTTTAGTTATAAGTCGAAATTATGTTTAAGTTTGAATTTAAAAAAAAAAGTTACAATTTTAATGAAATTTTAATATGATTAAGACATTATATGATTCTTCCCCCCCTTGGTTTGGTGAAGGACAAGCAAGTCAACAAACTTAACATAATATTCTTTTTTCTTTGAAGTCATCAACCATATTAAATACAAATTATTATATAGTTGAAGTCATCATCGATAGAAAAAAAAATAATTAATACTAGTAAATATGATTTTTCTGAAGCAACTGCAACAATAAAACCAGAAAAAGCATGACAGACAACAGTATAGGCTCATTATAAATATATATTTGAAAGAATCTAATATAATATTTCGTTGATATTTCTAAATATCAATGAGTTCGACGATGACCTAAGAGATAAATCGATACTTTTATAATATCGCAAAAAGAAAATTCTTATGTGTAAGTTTAACTATTTGTTATGAATTTTTATTTTTATAATTTTTAAAAAATATTTGGAATCTAACGGTGACTTGAGTATATGATATTGTTTGGAAAAAAAACAATTAATAAATAAGGATAAAAGAGTAGAGAGGAAGAGGGAGAAGTACAAAATTCAAATGGAGAAAATATAAAATAATAATGTTTGGTGGTTGCAAATTTTAATGACTTTTCCAAGGGAAAACAGTGGCTGGTATGACATAAATGCAACTTTTCAACCTCATATCTTTTCATTAACGACTCGAGAATATATCAAAACGAGCATAGCTCAATGATAATTCGGATATATCTCCAATTAAAAGATGGTGAGTTCAATCTCACCTTACATATTATACTAAAAAAAATCTTGAGAAGAAAATATGTTAATATTTTTTTGCTTCTTCAAGAAAAATATATATAATGTCGACCTAAACTTAATTTAGTGATTAAAAAATTATTTCTTTTAAGAGATTATAGGTTCCAACATCTATTTTCATATTCATATTTGTGATGTAATATTTTATTCAAACAGTAACGGTTTAATAATTTTTTTTTAATGTACTGGTCCAACTAATCAATTTTAACTTAAGTTACAATGGGTTGAATATCAATTGTTTTTAAAGAATTTGTGACTATCTATGAACATTCTAATGCTCGCAGAAAACAAGTTTGATTAGTTTTGTGTGATTTTCTTCTTGGAATTTTATCGTTGAATTTATGCACTTTTCTAACCAATTGCTTTTGTGATTAGACTTTGGACATTTCTATCATCTATTTTGGAGTGTTTTAGTAGTTAAATATTTTTGCGATTTATTTTTTGTTTAATGGAAACCTTTTTTAATTTTTTTTTTCCAAAAATATTAATTTTAATGAAAAAGTAAGGGCTTGTTTGGTTGGAAACTCGGATTCTGTTTTTTGTTTTCAGATTCACTAAATCAAATTGATTCAATGTATTTGACAAAAAAATCCGTTTTTGAAAACTGTTTTTGGATTCTGTGATCCAAATGATAGAAATTCTGAAAATGATTTTTTTTATGTTTTCAATATTCATTTTGGACCATATACTTTTTAAAAAATGACCATTTTGGTCATTTCATTTTATTTTAAATTTCATTTTTTATTTCTTAAAAAGTAAACATTATTTTATACCAAATAGTTTATGTTATTGTAAAATCTGTATTAAAATCTTGCGAAGAGGACTAAAATTTCACTTTTTTAAAGTATGGGGATCAAAATGAACATTTTTAAAGTATAGGGACTAAAATGAACCAAAATTAAAAGTATAAAGATCAAAATGAATAATCTCGAAGTACAAAGACTAAAATGAACAAAAACTAAACTTGTAGGACCATAATATTTTGACCGTTTAAAGTGTATATTTCTATTTTGTCATTTATTTATTTGGCTCAAAAATCAAAGCTATAAAATCACTCCCTACCAATTAATCAGGGGATGGACCAAAAAGTAACCTCTACAATTTTTCAAAGCCTGGGTCATAGCCACCACTTTTGAATGGGAGGAGCTTGTTTTTACACTTTTACCCTTTAACTTTAAAAAATATTATTATTTCTTTTATAATTGTTATTTTATAAGATAACGTCACAAAGGCTAAAATGGAGAATCTTAGCACATGGGTGCCTTTTTTTAAGTGAAATTATATGCAGATCAAACTCGTTTAACCATTAAAAAATGCTTAATCAATCAAAAGATATCATTAAGAGCATATATTAGCTACCATTTAGTTTATTTTAATAAATAAATGGGTATCTAAACCAATTAATTAGAGAACTAAAAAAAACAGAGAGACCTTGTGAATTATGACATCATTTACAATATCTCCAAAATTAATATAGAAGAATATTGGTCTAAAATAGTTTGTAGGGTATTTTGAAAAATATGATAGTTTTGTTCAAATCGTTGGAATAGTATTCAAAATTATAAGTATCTCAAAAAAAAAAAAAAATATATATATATATATATTCAAAATTATAAGTTGAATTTATGATTTTCAGTTATCTTCGGATCGTTTATTTGACATTAACTAAAAAAGGAATCATTCTGTACTCTAAAAAAATTCATTTGTTTGACAAAGATTTTTCTTATTTAACAAAATTTGATTTTATAGATGATTTCAAATTAACAAAATTTAGTGTCCACTCAAAACATGCTTTTATTATTTCAACTGTTTAATTTAATATTACCTAATGTATCAATAAATTTGACATTAACATAAGGAATAAATCGACATTTTCATAGTATTACAAAAAAATGATATAATATAAAAAATATCAATAAAATATCATTAATGTAGATATATTATTTATATGAATCATTTCTAACTTATTTATAAATGACGAAATGATTATTTGTTAATTTAAATATGTTTTACAAATTTTTTTAATTTTTTAACATTTATAAAAATATCCATCGACATCGATATTAACATTTTATTTTATTGATATATTCCATCGACAATCTCCTAAAATTAAGACATCGATATCGACATTTAAAATCTTATAATAAATTTATCTACTTCTATGGAGGTAGAACTAGAGATATAAATTATTAAAAGAATTACGAATTTATAATATAGTTATTATTATTCAAAAGTTTCAATTTCAGACATGGTTTTTAAAAGTTTCATTTTGGTCGGTCTGATTTAGTCGAATTTCATAAATCATAGATGATTTTGTTTCTATATCAACATTTTCTAATATGATAATAGGCTAATATATTTTTCTATTGCTATATATGTTAGATTTTTCTAGGGGAAATATATCACCTGTGGATAATTGGTGAGATTTAATTAAATTACAAGGACAACACTAAAATTAAACTGAAATCATATGGTTCAAATTGAACCTTTCAAAATCATAGGAATTATAGAAATTAAATTTATTATTTAACCTATCATATTTGGAATTATAGAAATTAAATTTATTATTTAACCTATATATGAAATATGATGTATGTATGAGCCAAATAGTATTAGTATACCTAACTTTACAATAAATTATATAAATTTAAATATTATTTTGATCTATGTATTTTTTATTTTAGTTCATTGGATTTCTTGTAATTCAAAACCTATTTTCGACTTTTGTTTATTTTTATTTTTATAGTTTCAAAATATTTATTTTTATCCATATACTCTAAAAAAAACGAGTAATTTGATTCATATTTTAAAATTTTATACACAATTAGAAACAAACACACATAAACAAAAAATAATATTTAAATGTACTAAAAATTAATATTTAAACAAAATATATATTATTAGAAAGAGGGAGAGAAATGTGTGGACATTATAAAGTCAATCTCTAAGTCATATAATTGGGAGATTCAAGGCAGGCAGGAGTGGGCCCCACAGATCATCTGTTACCACGCCTGTCCTCCGAAATCAAAATGCCTTTTTCCAAAGAGATTAAACAAAACAAACCACCTTTTGTCCTCCACCGTACAGCCACGTGATCCGACCTCCACTTTCTTCCAACGGCTCTTCAGGTTGCCCACCACATTTCCACTTAGGCTAACCCGGCATGGACCGGTTCGAACCTCCGGACGAGGTAAATCTTATTCATGCCCTAATCAGTTTGAATTAGATTCACGTTGGTACGCAGGACTAGTACTGGTTCAATTACTTAAAAACTTTGAGTAATATTAGAATGGATGCTTATTGGCAACCAATAAAAATTTGACAATTTTTTTACTTTTTTGAAAATATATTAATTTTTCTGCATTTTTCTCTTGTTTGTTTCAGCAAAAGATTCAACACCTAAATACTTACTAGGTTCGGAAGTTGAAATCTGAACTTCAACCTAACTTATTGGCTAAAGAAATTAGTAATATTTTTATTTTAGAATTTTATAACATAAATGTATTTTGATGTAAAATTGATTTTTTTTAAGGAATCTTAAATTTGGTTTTCTAAATTCCCTTGACAAAATTAGACAGGATATATATACAATGGGTTAGAACGATGAGATTACGATTATTCAAGTTATAAGGATTGATGTGATATGTTGAAGATTTTTGTGAGCACGACAAAAACTTGAGTTGAGTATCCAAATGCTCACGAACATTCTATTTATTGGTTCTCTTCACCATCTAATTCTCTTTTTACAACATCTAGAGGTTAAAATATTCATCTGAGGATTAACCGTATCTATCATATCTCATATAAATATCTATGAAACGTAAAATATATCCTCAATTAGTTACCAATATGACAGTTATGAATGGACAAAACATACATTATTAATTAAAAAAATTATATATTTTTTATTTAAAGAAATATATGTCGATATCATATCTGTAAGATTAAAATCTCGATATCAACATCAACATCGATATTTTATAATCATTTCCAACACCGATACCAATAATAATATCTCCTAACCATAATCAATAACAAAAACCTACGCCCTCTATATATTTTATTTCTCTTCGTATTGATTTAAACTACAATACACATTTTAGATTGATTTTGATGGAAATAATTAACAATTACTTATGATCAATTATTTTGTGAATCAACTAATAAAATTCATGAAGATAACAAATATTAGCTTCTTTTCTGCATTTTTTTCCCTAAAAAAATATCTCATTTGAGTTTATGGGGAAAACCCAAAAAAAAAAAAGAATAATCGTTATATATTGTTTGCATAAGTTGTTATAAATGGAATAATACTATTGCTGGAAAAAGCAATATTAATTGAAATATATATAATAATAATAAATAACAAATAGCAATGATGTAAACTTTTACCAACCACAGTTAATGAAAAATGTCATAAATTGTGTAACTTCGAAGCAATGTTGTCAAGGAAATATCCATATCTCCACAAATTTTTCATTATATTTCTTTGGAAAATTGTTCATTATTCATCATTGTCAATCATTAGTTCGATGGTGATTTTCTTTTTAAAAAGCAACTTATATATTTTTCAGTTTTTACTTTTTAATTAAAAAAAACTTAATTTAAAAATAGAAGTAAACACGTGGAAATAAATTTATTGAGTATCACGAGTTAAAATAAGTCTAAATGTTTTTTAAGCTGCTGCTTTAGTGAAATTAAAAAATAGAGGTTCATTTAACTTGCATATTTAGAAATTTATAGGAATTTGGTACCTCTTCATTTTCTTATAAATTTGTCCATCGTTTCTAAATTTTGGGATAATAAAGCCGAGGCGAGGGTTATAATCATCCCGACTTGTCTCTAGAATTATAAGGACCACTTTATAAACCTCAGGGGAAGAAAGAAAATAGGAGAGAATAATACATAAACCAATTAGTATTTTATTAAATTCGTCAATTTAGTTACAAAATATAATAATCTATTTTTATTAATATAATCCCAATTATAATTCAGGTATAAAATCTAATTCAAAATAATATAATCTAAACTATATCTAATTCAAATAACATAATATAATCTAATACCAATTTACATAACCTAAATCTGGTAGGATACAACTCATTACGAACAAGATACATAAAAGAAAAGCATGTAAAAGTAAAGGCTAAATATAATAAATTGTTATCTAACAAAAATTAATAATAATAAATTGTCACTAATATTTTAGTTAATTGTTACTTTAGTTTTTTAATCGTTTTAAATTCTCAATTTTACTTTTAATATATTAAAAATTTTCAATTAGATTCTTCTGTTAACAAAAGAGAAATTGTTAAAATTTGTTAATAAAAAGTTGATGGGTTATTGAATTATTATTTTACAAATATATTTAGACGCGTTGACATGCTACTTGACAAATGAAACTCGATTGGTTCATTAACAAAATTCGGAACATTCCTTTAACAAAATTCCTTTTTTCACTATCTATTAACAAATTTTAATTACTTTTTCTTTTTACCAAATGACTTCTTCAATAATTTTTAATACATTAAAAATTAAATTGAGAATTTAAAATATCGATATCAATAAAAATATCAAAGTTTTAATTTAATAAAAATATAGATAAAATGTAAATGTCGAAAAATATTTATAAGAAATTATTTAAAAACCATGACAGATATTTAAATAATCATTTCACTGTTTTGAAGTACGTTGAAATTTATTGATTATTAATATTATTTTTTATAAAAAAAAAGTAATATCTTGTTGAATTTTTGTACGTTTTGTTAAACGATAAAAATTTAATATCTTGTATCCCACATTTTTTTTTTGTTAAAAAAACAACAAAATAAAATCTTAAAAACTTTAAAAGGAAAAATAAAATAAAAAAGGCTAATGACCGGTTAACCGGGTGGATATGTGGCGAATGACACATACGCATTACGCATGTAGCGGAAAATCTGAACAATACTAACTGACGCGTGGCAGTTACCGAGTGGACACAGATATTTATGCAGAAAAATACTGACCTCATTAGATTCTCTTATTCTTTTTATTTTTTATTTTTTATTGTGATTCGGTCGTCCAAAATAAGTAAATAATTTTAAAATATTTTATTTTGTTTTATTATTATTAAAAAAACCGTGGATTCTTTTTGGTGGTTTAAATTAAACACCAGTTGATAATCTGGTTTAATTTTTATTTATCATCAAATAACAAGGTCAGGCCACAATTTTTAATTATATAAGTTATATGATAGTTTAATTATTTTAATTATGCTTAAAAAGTAAAAGAGCAATAAAAGTACAGGGAAAAAAAAGGAAAAAAACATGACAATAGCCAAAAATATTTAATCGATAGAATGTGAGTTGAACAGTTTAATTCAAACAAGACTGATTTGGCCGTAAGTATTTTTAACGTTGACTAATTAACTATTAATTTTTTTTGGTTAAAATACTATTTTAATCCCTGTACTTTTAGCTTCGGTTCATTTTAGTTCATGTAATGTTCGTTTTGGTCCCTATACTTTTAACTTTGATTTATTTTTGTCCATATACTTTGAAAATGTTCATTTTGGTCCCTACACTTTTAAAAAGTCATCATTTTAGTCCTTCATTACAAGATTTTAACATAAATTATACACATAACGGAAACAATTTAGTATAAAGTAAATGTTTGCATCGTAAGAAATATACTAATTATAATGTAGTGTTCAAATTGTGATAGAAAAATGAGATTTAAAATAAAATGAAGGGACCAAAATGACCAAGGTTTAAAAGTACATGGACCAAAATGAACATTTTCAAAATACAAGGACCAAAATGAACCAAAGTAGAATGTACTGGGACCAAAACGAACATTTTAAAAATATGATGACTAAAATGAACCAGACTTCAAAGTACAAGGACCAAACTAATATTTTAACCTAATTTTTTTAATATATGTATTTGTATTTTAAGGCTAAATATACCAGTTTTTTTAACGTGAACATGCTTATTCTTCGATTACCCTTTTGTTATGGTTGAAATCTTATTGTTCAAGCTTCATGAAAGTTAAGTACTACTCTATCAACAAGATTCATTTTTTCGAACGGCAGGTTTACGTGTCTAAATATGCTAAATTTTTAGTATTATAGTAATATCTACACCTATTTTTTAGTACACAAATATGGAGAAACAATAAATATGGAGATGTAGATTAATCTTCCGAACCTTTAGAGAATGAACAAGGTGCTTTGACTGCAGAACTATGTTCATGTTGGCAGATTGGTAATAGTACTTACTCCTTCAATTAACAATTTGGCACATCATATATTGTTTGCTAGTGACACGAAAAGTCAACAAGGATAAATTGTATAGAAAATTTTTAGTCTACTCTACGATTAGAAAATTGTCAACGGGATTATTAATGACGCATTAGCATTGCCAAACTTAACTCATAGAATCGACATATGATCAAAGGATCATGAGTTCGAATATTTCCAATCCACTCTAAAAGAAATGATGCATCAATGTTCTATTGATATGTTTAAAAAACATCTATGGGAGGATCCAATTGAAAATTTCTAAGAATAAAATAAAAAGTATTGAAATATTAAGAACAATATTCAAATTACCAAAAAGCCCCGAGACAATTGTTGTTAATTAAGGTGAAATTAACTCTCTCTTTTTGTGCGTGTGTGTTTTTTTTTAATTAGAAAAAAGTGCGATTGTTTTTAAAATACTTCCAAAATTGTGGTATTGCCATTTGCCTGTTTGCGTCTCTTGGCGAGCCCATCCCTCTATAAATTCTCCTCTCTGTTCTTCATTTCTCTGCATATTCCAACGTCGGCGAGAGCAGAGACCCCAACAAATCATTTCTTCCATACTCCATTGATTTGTGTGTTCCTGTTCTTCTTCGCTATCAAGATGTCTCTGCTCTCAGATCTCGTCAACCTCGACCTCTCGGATTCCACTGAGAAGATCATTGCAGAGTACATATGGTCAGTTTTCCAGTTTCTTTTCCCTCTACCTGTCTGTGTTTCTCTTGGAGTTCCTTTTGAAGTTTGAACGATTTTTGTTGTTGTTGTGATTTGGTGGAGGAAGTTGGAGATGCTGCCTTCTTGTGAGTGGTGGTTTTCGTGTTTTTGATATGTTCTCTGCTCTTATGTGATGTTTGTTTCCCGAGAAATAATTGGAGTTTGGGAGGTTGGGTTATTCGAGTTTGGGAAGTTCGATTGCTTGAAATTTTACTTGCGATTTGAGTGTGCTCTATTTATTGCTTGCGAAAATCTCGTTCGTTTTTGTACTTGATCGATAAATTTGTTTTCACTTGGACCTCGAAACATCGAAACCTTCTTATTCAGTATCTGTCGTTCAATAATGTTGAGAAGTTCTGAAATCTTCTTAGTACTGGCTCGGTTTCGCTGATTCTGTAAATCGTTACAGTTCATCATATTTTCTGGGATCTTCTCTAATCTAAATTTCCTTTTCCTTTTTCCTTTTTCCTTTATTTAATTTTTTTGATTGATTATAGCATTTTGTTTTCTTATGTTAATTTGAACAGGATTGGTGGGTCAGGCATGGATGTCAGAAGCAAAGCAAGGGTAAGTTCTTTATGTTGTGAAGGAGAAGCTGCTTTTTAGACATTATTATTATTATTTCTTTTTTAGGTTTTCTTCTTTCTAATCACTAGTTTTCGTGCGATTTTTTCTTCGTTTTTGCATATGAAGACCCTTCCTGGCCCTGTGAGTGATCCTTCAGAGCTTCCGAAGTGGAATTATGATGGATCCAGCACAGGCCAAGCCCCCGGAAAAGACAGTGAAGTGATTCTTTAGTAAGTTTATTGTGTCTTCTGACTGAATATATTTTGACAACTGACTGGATCTTAACATCTTTTCTTCTCCTTGAATGATGGAACTTACACAGTCCACAAGCTATTTTTAGGGACCCATTTAGGAGAGGCAACAACATTCTTGTGAGTTCTAATTTCCAGTGAAATCCATTTGGACAACAAGTTTCTGTCAGCAGTTGTTATGTATTAGATTAAAATGGCTTGATCTTGACAGTGATAATTTTGACTGCTTAGGTTGTATGCGATGCTTACACCCCGGCTGGAGATCCAATCCCGACGAACAAGAGACATGCTGCTGCCAAGATCTTCAGCCATCCTGATGTAGTTGCTGAAGAACCATGGTGATTATCAAATTTGTCAATCTTGTTTTTCTGTTTGTGAGATGAAAACTATGAAATGATGAGAATGTTATCAACAAATGCCATATATCAAAAGTGACTTTGCACAAAAAGAAACATTAGAGTCCATGTTGGTATTTCATAGGCATAGATCTACAGTTTACTTGAGACTTTGTCGTTGACTTGGCTCATTTGTTTTGGAAATACAGGTATGGTATTGAGCAGGAGTACACCTTGTTGCAGAAGGACGTAAATTGGCCGATTGGGTGGCCGCTCGGTGGTTTCCCTGGGCCACAGGTAACTGAAACTTCTTAATTGATCAGTTCAATAGAATCAGTGAGATAGATTACATATGTTTCTCCTTGACTGAAGCTTCAAATAGTACATGATTCTGTATTTCGTTTGTCGATAGGGACCATACTACTGCGGTGTTGGTGCTGACAAAGCCTTTGGCCGTGACATCGTCGATGCTCATTACAAAGCCTGTTTATATGCTGGTGTTAACATCAGTGGTATCAATGGAGAAGTGATGCCGGGGCAGGTAAAGCTTTTTCCTTTTTCCTGGTTCTGAAATGTGTTATATTACAACTTATGTGCTTCTTTTGCACAAATATAGTGGGAATTTCAAGTTGGTCCTTCAGTTGGTATATCTGCTGGGGATGAATTGTGGGTTGCTCGTTACATCTTGGAGGTAACTTAAATTGTACAAGATTGATTCAAATATCTGTTTTCTTTAGTATTCCGTGGTTTTTACGGTTTTTCGATTTTGTATAAACAGAGGATCACAGAAATTGCAGGGGTGGTCCTTTCTTTTGATCCAAAACCAATCCAGGTAAACACTCTTGTTTATCATCTTTTCTTTTGAAGAGATTGCTTTTGTTATCATCTTTTCTCATTCTGTTCTTCGTCCTCTCTCAATAACACCAGGGAGACTGGAATGGAGCTGGTGCTCACACAAACTACAGGTAATGAAGCATCATCTGTCTATTATGTTAACAGTAACCTGCAGTCCGTCGGGCATTGAACTGACACGGTCGCAATAATTTTATCAGTACGAAGTCGATGAGGAACGAGGGAGGTTACGAGGTGATCAAAAAAGCAATTGAGAAGTTGCAACTCAGGCACAAAGAGCACATTGCTGCATATGGAGAAGGCAACGAGCGTCGTCTCACCGGGCGCCATGAAACAGCCGATATCAACACCTTCTCATGGGTAAACCTATTGTTTTTTCCACATCTTGTCATGATCATTTGGAGGTCAAACTATTGATCCGTTTGTATTTAAAACAAAAAACATGACAGGGTGTTGCGAATCGCGGTGCATCTGTTCGAGTAGGACGAGACACCGAGAAAGCAGGAAAGGGATATTTCGAGGACCGGAGACCTGCATCGAACATGGATCCGTACATCGTAACTTCCATGGTTGCTGAAACCACCATCTTGTGGAAGCCATGAGAGGTGGAAGATCAGTGGTTGCAGCAATACTACAATTTAAAAGGGGAAGTGGTGGGTGTTTCATTTGAATCTACAGCTGATTCTTAATCCTTTTTACATTATTGTGTTATTTAATCTTCCATTCGAGAGTTCCCATTGCTCCATTTTCTGTATTGAATCAATAAAAGAATAGATGGTTTCTATTTCAATCTGATTTCAGGTGGTGTAATTAATAATCAAAGTCAAATTCTAATTATAAGAATTGATGTGTGTTTGACGAGTGGTTGAAAATCAATGTAAAACCGACGTTCAAAGTTCAACTGAAATTCGGTCAACTTTACAACAATCGACAAAATTGACCCAACCAACTACCAAATTGGACTAAAGTTTAGTTTTCTAAAATTTGGCATCATTTTTATGGAGTTAATATTGTATCGGGTTAAACATAAATAAGGCATAACTTCACGAAGAAGAGAAAACAAGCACTTTCCAACAACTTTGTTCTTCAAACTATTTGAAAATCGCATATCATCGTCTTAAAACTAAAACTTAAACCTAGCTACTAGTAACATGGCCAAGACGTTGATATTTCGATGCTTCTTCACATATTTTGTTTATGAATTTCAAAATAGATATTTTTTGTTTGAGAATGTGATGGGTAGTTAGTTGTTAAATGAATTTCTGGCCTTCGCTAATTATATTAATTTTTATATTACTTTTTGGTGATTGGGTCACGTGGGGTGGCATCTTCTTTTTCTTCTCCTCTTCCAACGAACTTGGGCCACCGTCCCTCTATGTAGCCGAAATCTAAAACTAAGGAGCTTCTTCTACGTTTAAGATTTAGAACGAGCTTCATTTTTTGGAGTGAGCTTTATCACTTAGACCAATTCAAAGGTACCACTTAAATTTGGTATATCTTTTGTTTCATACACTTTTTTGGGTATCTTTTTTTAGGCTAAATTATAAAAAATATCCTTTTAACTTTGTGTTCTTTTTCAATTGTGAGTCTATCATTGTTTGTACCCGTAAATTCTTTTTATCGTCATTAAAAGTTAAATTTGTTGTAGTACCAACTCTTTCATTTAAAATATTAATGGATATTTACTAAAGAAGTATTTTTTGAAACATTTATGAAATCTCGACGATAGTATTGTAGTTTTTAAAAGGATATAGACATTTTATAAATAAATGGTAAAATTAAGGGGTATTTTTGTAATTTAACATTTTTTACACTTTTTTTCTTAAATGAAAATAGTTTCTTTTAAGTGCTTAAACTATAAAAGTGTCAATCACAAATACGTGCGGGCTCTAGTAATGGCCTTATTTTTCAAAAGTCATCCAAAACGCAATCTTATTTTTATTTTTTGATGTCTTAACCACTTCAGCTATGCTCGGTTTGGCCAAAACGCAATCTTATAAATGTTGTGGTTCATTTTTGTTTGATGGTCCCAAGCGTAAAGTATTTCTGCCACACATAACAAAAGGCAATTATGACTATGTGAAGGACCAACTTATATATGCAATGGTTATATTCGCAAACATATATTTATATTTTTTGATAATGCAATATAATGTAACTTCAGATTATTAATAAGGTAAATTTGGATTAATGAATTTTAAACCCCAATTACGATCAATTACAATTACCATTACAATCCATTATCATAAATGACCCATGTATTACAAAAATTTACAGATTTATTGTAATTTGAAAAAAAATTACCAATCTATTCTTTTTTGAAGGCACTATATTTTACGTTTTCTTTTAATTTCGCTATTAATATCAATTCAACTATGATTTTCGCGTTATCCAAATATGAAAAAGAAAAAAAAATAACAGTAACGCTATTTATTATAATTTTTTCGATTAATTTTGTAAGTATTTTGATATTCTTATGACTTTTTTCTGTAAATATTTTCTAAAACTAAATTAGTTATTTTTAAATTCCATCAATTAATTAAGTAAATAATTTAATTAATTACTTGCGATGAAATTCATAAATGTATAAATCTAAGGTCCACTAACATCTTAGAATCTTTTTAGTACAAGTAAAATATATAAAAAAAATAGTACATTGAAAATTTAAATTTGAAATATCTAAATTAAGTGGGAATAAAATGAATAAAGATTCATGAATCAACTAATGGCTATGATCCATTATTTATATGACAAAAATGATAGAAATATAGAAGGAAAAAAAAAACCTAGGCCCAACTGTAGGCATGCGGCCCATAATATACTTTTTAGTTTGCAAAAGTGGCCCATACTAGTTCATTGGGCCAACCAAATATGTCTAAAACTGTAAATTGATTTCTTTTTAATCCAATTTTAACTTATAAAAAGAGATTACTAATGATTGAAATTATATTTAGGTTGATTTATTTTGAAATTTCTTAAAAGATAACATATTACAAGTATTATAGGGAGATTGTGATAGGAAAACACAAGAGGATGATTTTAAAAAATCTTCACAAAGTAAAAAATAATAAGTTGTAAAGAGTAATCGAAGAGATGTATTATTTAAGTGAATAATATGTGGCGCTAAATTTAGCAATTGGAGCAATTATGAGGTATTTATATTGAAACATGACTTAGTTCGAAGAGCCAACGTGGGTATTGTTGAATGATAAATGACGTATACTCATTTTCTTAAAGTCAGATATTCAAATATCAATACTATCGTATTTGTTGGACTAAAAAAAAACCTTAATTCGAAAAAAACAAAGTGCATATAAGAAGCTGAGAGGTACAAATTAAAGCTTTTATGCATGTGTACTTAAAAAAACACTATGATGGATAATCTAATTTAGATTCTTAAACTTATAATTTCTCAACCAATTTCAATTTCAATAATTAGTTCATTAAAAAAAGATAAACAAAATAAATAAGTTTGAAAATAATATCAATAACTAACCTATTTATTTATTATTTCCAACAATACGAATCTCCAATCTATCTAAGTAGTTAGACTATACTCATACTAACACAACTCCAATCTCAACTTTAATTATTTTCTCTTATAGATATTACAAATTATTCGTAATTGATAGGAATAACACGTCTCAAACTCCACCACGTCTTATTTACATCCTTATTCACATCGTACCTTACTATTTTTTCCAATATATAAACTAGATACCAACATAACACATAACCTAGATTGCCACATGTTATGTAACTTACCTTAATCCCCACAAAACTGACTATATTTCAAGGCAAACACAAAACCGAAAAATCAAACAGAAAACATATCATATCCCATAAAACAACTGAAGGAGAAAAAAAAAAAAGCGATGAATTAAAAAAAAAATTAATATGAAAAAGCAATAAAGAAGTGGAGAGAAATAACAGATCATGGAAGATTTTTCAAAATATATATAAAATGGAACTCATGCAAGAAAGAGCGAGGGAAGAAAGGGTTTTCGTCGTCCGTTATCGACTGAGCAGCACCATTATCACCACCAAGTTCGACAAGGAAGAAGCAAAGAAACCCACACGTTTTCTTCAATTTCAATTCATCTCAAGGTAATTGCCCTAATAACCCTAACTCATTCTCTTTCCCATCTCTGTTCTTCCCATATCTCGAACAGTTAATAGATCTTAAAGAGCTAGGACTCGAATTCGTTCAAGGGTTTGTGAAATCTTCAATTTTCCGGGGAAATGTCATTGACCCAGAAGCAATTCTCCCCCTGACATCGATTGGAGTCCCTGGACGCTGATTACTGAAGTGTTTCTTATCTAATTCTCATGGCGTTTTCTGTTTAGAGGTTTATTTTGTATCTAGATGTCAGTATTGTTATTTTTTGTTTTTTGCTTTGATTGAGTGTAGGGACTAGCGAAGTGAACGTGAGTTGGGGAGTTTCTACGAGTGCTGCGGTTGGATGGCGGAAGGCTGTGGCGCGGTTGCCGCAGATTTTATTAGTTATTAGGGGAAGTCCAGCGGCGGGCTAGGAATGTTTTATCATGGCACACCAGTCGTCACGACTTCATCGTCTTCTCACTCTCTTGGATAGTATCCTTATTCTTGCTGATGATATTGTAATAAAGGCATGTTCTTAATTATTACACCTGCACTAAATTTCACCTTTGAGTTGGGTTTTCTTAACGGAATCCTAATAGCTGGTTCAACTCAAGCAACGAGATTTACTGCAGCTCGTCAGTTGGGGGAGATTGCAAAATCCCATCCTAAGGACTTGGCGTCTCTTTTGAAAAAGGTTATACTTTTCTGAGGTTTCATTTCATCTATTAGTACTACTATTATTATTTATTCTGGTTTGCATGCCTCCTTTTTATGCTGAATCAATCTTTTAACTGTAAGTTTATATGAGCAGGTATCTCACTATTTACGTAGCAAGAATTGGGATACACGGGTTGCGGCTGCACATGCGATTGGGGCTATTGTGCAGACTGTTAAGCACACGTCTGTATCTGAGCTCATTGATTGTGTTGGATTAAAGATTTCTGAGGCTGGCTTGTCTGGTACTATCCAGGATGTCCTGGCAATGCCTGATTTTCAGTCTGCATTCAAAAGGTCTGTCTTTGTTTTTAGAGTTTCTACTTCATGCAAATGTACCATGCGAGTAGTTTACTGACTGATGCTGCATTTTCTCTATAATAGTTTTGATATCAGTAATGTGCTTGATTTTGGCGCTTTGTTGGCATCCGGGGGTCAGGTAATCCATCTATTTTAGAATGTTATTTTACTCTACATATGCTCTGGTAAAAACTCATGACCATAGACCTTTGTGCAGGTATATATATTTCTGTTCATTACTTGATAGTTTTCAGGGGTCTCTGTTATTATCTTATATATTTTAATACATTGAGTTGCTAATTCTTGTGGTCCTTGTTGTAGTATGATTTTTTGATATCACTCATGACCATATGATTTTTTTTCCAATTTATATAAATATTAGTGAATATGGATGAAATTCAATAAGTGGGCCTAAATATTTCCATTACATGTTCCCATTATTCGGAAAGACCTAAGTTTACCAAATGATTTTAGATGTTGAAAGTTTAGAATTTAGGTTTCTAAAGATCTGTTGTAATGAAGCAGGAAAGACTCATGAGTTTGATGGATCTATGGACTGATTTAAAAATATACCTTGCAGGAGTTCGATGTCACCAGTGAAAGCATCAAGAACCCGAAGGAGCGATTGGCTCGCCAAAAACAAAATCTTCGTCGTCGTTTAGGTTAGCATACATACACACGCACATATATTTGAAATGATATATTATATGGAAGTAAGCATTGTATTAAGTCTGTATTATAATATAGTTAGTGGATCTATGTCATTTATTTACTATATTACCAGACTATTGCAGGTAGTTGTTATTCTAAGTTTCTAACTACTAGTCCTTAGAAAGAATGGGGTTTTCATATTAGTGCCATGTATCGATCCATGAATTGAAAATAAGAGACTAGGCAAGTTGGGACGTTTTTTGAAGATTTTTTAAGAATAGCTAGAGGATGAGATTTGTCTTTTGAAGGCTTTGGTTAGTTTCAGGGGTAGCGTTTTTTTTTTTGTTTGATGAGAAGCAACACTTTCATTGAGAATATGAAAAAAGATACAAAAAGTACAAAAAAAAAGGGGCTACAAAACGGGCCAAAAAAAAAACAGCCTTGAGAGATGAAATCCTCTAACGAAAAGGACTCCAATTCAAAAGAATGAGACCTAACGAATAATTACAAAAGGCTTTAGAAATCGAGCCCCATAACGATGTATTATATCTAATGAGTTCCCAGACATAATCCACAGACTTCTCTACCCCACTAAACACTCTATGATTCCTTTCCAGCCAAAGACCCTATAAAGAACCCAGAAAACAGACATGCCACAAAAAGCGTCCCCTATCACGAAAGGGAGGGTATAACAACACCTCCTCAAACATTCCCCTACACTCCCTAGCACGAACCTAAGACATCCCAAAACACGTAAAGAATCGATGCTATAAGTCCTGCGCAAACTAACAATTCCACAACAAATACTCAAGGTCTTCCGAGGTGTTCCTGCAAAGAACACACCACTGCAAGCCCAAGCAAAAGGAAGAAATTCTTTGGATTGGATCCAAGGTATTGATTTTCCCGAGTAAGACTTGCCACCCAAAGAACTTGGCATTCTTTAGAATTTTAATCTTCCAATGAGAAGTAAACCAAGGGGTTGAAGGGGGAGTAGAAGACGGGGAGTTCAATATATGGAAATAGGAACTACAAGAGAAACCCTTTGAAGGGTTGGGGTTCCACACCCTCATGTCTTCCCTACCAAGAGAGAGATGCACATCTTCCCTCCCAAGAGAGAGATGCACCTCAGACGACAAATCAAGTAAAACAGACACCTCTAAAGATTCTCGATCCATCAAAGAACGAGAAAGGCCCAAAGAAACAGAAGGATTTGCCTCCCTAGGGTTCAGAAACTCGGCCATCGAAAGAAGCCTCTTTTCAGAAAGATGGTAAAGACGAGGGAATGCAATGCACATGGGTTTATTTCCTACCCAAGTATCCTCCCAGAAATAGGTGTTGCGACCCTCCCCCACCACAGAGCGTAACGAATGAGAGAAAGAGGGAAAACACAAAGCGATAGCCTTCTAGGGATTATTATTGCTCACCTTAGACCCACCAGCTGGGATCCAATCAAACGGATGCAGACTATACTTACTCCTGATAATCCTACGCCACAATGCACTATTTTTGTGGAGGGAGCGCCACAACCATTTATCCAAGAAAACCTCATTCCTAGACCTCAAGTTTCTGATCCCCAAACCCCCCACTTCCAAAGGCTTAGTAACCTCTTTCCAACTAACGAGATGAGCTCCACCCCCCTCCTCCACACCTTCTCAAAGAAAATCCCTCATAATCTTTTCTAGACCTTCACTAATACCCACTGGGCTAGCGTTTCATTCCTCTGTCGAGAACAATCTACAACATGAACGATCATGGGTGACTCATTGGTCCAAAGGGGCTAGGGTTAATTAAGAGGGAATGAGTTCAAACCCCATGATGGCCACCTACCTTAGGAATTAGTAATTCCTATGTGTTTTCCGGCACCAAATGTTGTAGGGTCAGACGGTGCCCCGTGAGATTAGTCGAGGTGCGGGTAAGCTGGTCCTGACACTCGCGGATATCAAAAAAGGAAAAAAATATCTACAACATGTAGTATGACATGATTTTGTAACTTGTTGGATCATCTTGTTGGTCATACATTACTGTGGAATAGTTTGAATAGAAGTTGGTTAAAATCGATTCTTTTTGGGGAAAGATTTTTTTTGCGTTTTCTTTTTGAGTCTTATTTATTTGTCATGATCCTTTCATTTCTTTATAGTTGTAAAGTTTTATTTTCTTACTATATATCTTTGGATTCCTTGAACTCCTTAACTCCAAGAAAAGTTATTGCTTGCATTACTTGGGAGCGTGTAAAATAAGTGGTATTTATGAGGTGTTCTTGCGTTGGCATAAAAACTATAGAGGCTTCGATTAGCTTTGCAACTTAGCTATTTATGCATTTTCCTTCACTTTGCTTATTTTCTTAATTAAAAGTTTGTTGGGGCTGGGTGCGGGGGAGGTAATTTTGCATGTGTTAACTTTTTCTTGCTTGGTTTTCCAACCTTCCCCAAATAAAATAGCTTTCACTCGAGGAAATGAATAAAAGACTCTGAACCCCTTTAAGAAGAGTACCTTAGCTTCAGTCAGTTATGAATCATAGCATTCCCTTGGGAAATGCACAAAAGGACCAACATCTATTAGATAGTACAACCATGCACAAGAGCTACCCCCTTCTTTTTGCACTACATTCCAGAAAATCTGATTTTGTTAAGAATTTCTGGTCTTTGGAAACTCACTCTTGGGATATCCACTTTCGGAGAAATCTAAAGGATGCAGAAATAATAGAGCTGGCAGCACTTGTCCATAATTTATCCTCCCTATCGGCCCTCTTTAAATAGGGATACCTACATATGGAGCTTGGAATCCCATGGTTCCTTTACCACAAGCTCACTTATCTAAGACTTTCACAGCCCCATCTCACCTACTGCGCTAACAGATTTGTACCACGCCATTTGGAAGGATACATAAAGATCAAATTCTTCTTGTGGGAAACTAGCCTTCACACTTTGAATACGCATGACAAGCTCCAGAGAAGATCGTCATTCATGACCTTGTTGCGGCACTGGTGTCCTCTTTGTAAAGTGTATAGTGAATCCATAGGGCATGTTTTCATCACCTGCCCCTTCACCGCAGGTCTATTGAACAAAATTTTACCCCTCTTTGGTTGGTCGGTTGCCTTTTCCACAAACATGCCGCTCCTACTTGCCACCACTCTCCTTGGTCATCATTTCAATCATGAGAAAAGATGTCAATAGCTCCATTTCATCCGTGCTTTACTTTGTACTACTTGGACCGAATGCAACCTGCAGATCTTCCAAGCTAAGGAGCGCACTCTACATGCCATCTTTGAATCCATAGTTTTTGGTCATTACTTGGTGTAAATGCTCTCCCATATTTTATTCCTATAGTTTTTGCATATTTGTTATCTAATTGGAGAGTTTTTTTGTGACCCTATGATAGGGTTCTCTCCACCCCTTTTTTAATCTCCTCCCCATTTCATTCTATCAATGAAATCATTTCCTTTAAAAAAAAAAAAAAAGAAAAACAACTGCACAAGAGATCTGTAAGGTGCTATTACAAAAAAGAATAGCTTGAGTAGAGAACTCGCCATGGTCTCCGGCAAGGCGAGAGGGGCATGCATCGCCTCGCCTTGCACCATAGGCATGCACCTCTCTGCGCCTTGAAAACCTTGTTCCATCCATGACCACACAACTGTTGGTAGATAAAATCTAAGACACTGCCTATGGAGGAGAGTTGACTTCCAAAAGGCTCCAAGAATCTGTGCCAAGGAGGCCATCACAGAGCTGCAAATAAAGAGGTGATTTGAATCCTCTGTGTGCATTTGCACATGCAACATTGATTCCGACTAAGGGAGAAGTAAGGATTTCACATTTGAGAAATCTAAAATTGCACATACGTCCTAAATTTTAAGTTTCATGCATGAGAATTCTTATAATAACTAATATTATTACATGTAAGATCTCCTAGAATGCTACATCTACCACCTAGGAAGCACAGACACTCCACTNAATACTTTCAATAACTCTTCTCCACAAGGCATCTTCCTCTTGTGTAAACCTCCATAACCATTTCAAAAGCAAAGCGTTATTTCGTTGCTGAAAAGCCCCAATGCCAAGGCCTCCTTTTTCTAAAGGCAGGGAAGTGGTTTCCCAATTGACCAAATTTCTGTGGGGGTGTAATTTATCACCTAGGAAGCACAGACACTCCACTTTAGGTGGAGTGTCCGTATCGGACGCGTATCGGACACCAATACGTTCAGACACGCTTCGGACAAGTGTCCGACACGCCACGTGGCGTGTCCAATTTTTTTTTTTTTAATTACGGACATGCCCCAGACATGTGGGGACACGTCCGGACACGCGGGGCAGGACACGAGACACGACCCAACATGCCTGGGCCCAAATTTTTTTGAATAAAAAAATTGAAAAAAGAAAAGAAAACTTAAAAAAAAACAAAATCCTAAATCGTTCTTCTTCGTTTTGTTTACTCTCCTTCTGCCTTCCACACAAAGTCAACAAAACCCTACCATGTTCTCATAGTGGACGTAGTGGTGATAACATGAAGACATTGTGGAAGTTTGAGATGAGATGATGAAAGTTTTAGTTTTTTCTTGTATGAAAGATCGATTTTACTTCTTTTTAAATTTGAAGTGTAATGTAGGTTGGATAATGGATTTTGTAATGTAAGTACATTTTTATTTGTTTTGTTCAATTTGTGTGGTTAATTTATGCAAAAGTATTACTATAATCAATTCATATGCATACATTATCTAAAAATAAAAAAATAAAAATAACGTGTCCCCATCGTGTCTGTGTCCTAAGTTTTTAGAAATTGAGGCATTGCCATGTCCGTTTCGTGTCGTGTCCGTGTCCGTGCTCCTTAGTCTACCACAATACCACAAAAGTTCCTGCCATGTAAAGATGGTATCAGATATAAGCATATCACCTAGTAAAATTGATTTTAGTTATATATTTTGTTTGTCTTTCTTTGTGCTTTGTTAGCTAAGATTTTTGGGGTTTCCCTTTTATTGATTCAGTATTCTACACGCTTTAAGGACTTTTGTGATTTGTACCTTACTTTCATCTTGTTGCTCGACCTTGTATTTCTTTTCCATTGATTAGTATTTGCTTTTCTAGTAACAAATCCTTTCTTCGTTACATTTTCTTGTTAGCAAATGATCTCTGCCTCTTTTGCACAGGTCTGGATGTGTGTGAGCAATTCATGGATGTCAATGACATGATAAGAGACGAGGACCTTATTTTAGACAAAGTTAACATGCATGGTAATGGTGGAGACAAGCTGATGTATCCATCAAAATCAATACAAAATATACAGCAGTTTGTTGCTAATATGGTCCCGTATATTGTATCCAAAAGGCCAAGTGCTCGGGAAATGAACCTTTTGAAACGGAAAGCAAAAATAAACTCCAAGGACCAGACAAAACACTGGTCTGAGGAAGGAGAGACAGATGTAGCAGGCACTCCAATTGTGGAAACACCAAGGGGCTCAGGTCCAGACTTATTAAGTTCACAAAAGGTACTACCCTTTTATTGTCTCCTTAGCATAGCTTCCTGATTGGGTAAATGCGTTTTGATTGCTGCTGGTTCTATGAGGCTTATGCTTTTCGGTAGTCTTTTTTGCTGGGTGTCAAATGCATGTATCAGTTTATTTATATGTTTTGTACGTTTATTCTGGTGTTTGGATGTAGTTATGTAATTTTCTGGTGAAAATAAGGAGTCATCACTGTCACAAGAGGATACTAAACTGTTGTGGATCTTTTACCTACAAATCAATGTTATCAGGGCTTTTTGAATTGGAAGGAATCCTTGAGAACTCCTTGGTCAAGGCTACTTGGAAATCTAAGATTTCTAAATATGTAAAGTTCTTTTTGTGGATATTTCCCAGGATTGGTTGAACACTTGCAACAAAGTGCAAAAAGGGTTCCCTAATTATGCATTGTCTCAGTTGATGCTCTTCTTTGTAAAAGCTATTCAAGAAGACCATAATCACATCTTTTTTTAGGGCTATTTTGCAGCTAAAAATTGGGAAAAGTTTTTTTCGTCTTAGAAACGGAGAGCTTTTCAAACTCCCTTGATATTAGAAGAATCCAAAAGATCTTGGAATATCAAAGGCCCATCCCAAAAAATCCTCAATTTATGAAGACAATCTCAAGGTTTCTCCTGCCAACAATCTTTTTGAAAAGGAAGAAGACAATTCTGAGAACATCTTGCAGATGCCTAGTTTAATCGAAAATTTATTGGTTGGTGTGAATAAATGACCCCATCACTCTTCATAAAAGAGCTTTGTTGCCTGCATCAAAAGGAAGGATGAAGGGCTTTTCATTTTCCCTAGGTATCAAGAAGACCAAGAGACTTATTCAGCATTTTCCTTCTTTACACTAGGCGCGCTCGTAAGACAACATCATCATTTGTCTCGAAGAAGTTAAAGTCGGTTGGAGATCTCGAAGTAAATCTGAACGAAGCATTTAATGAGGGGAGAGATTTGTTTTCTGATAACCATAAAAATATTTCAAGCAATAAAGGAAAGGAAGTAGTAGAAAGTCCCTTTCATTCAGATCAATCAACTCCACCAATGAAGGTAGGGATGGAAGAAACTTGTCTATGAATCTTTCGGATGTTGAAGAAGCTTCTGTTGATGGTATAGTTAGCATTAGTAGTTTGGATTCACACCCAAAGTCTTTAGAACCTCCTATTGAAGATCTTTGTGAACAATCGTTTCAGGAAGACTTTCAGTTTCTTTTTAATGAGCAAAAGGAAGACGAGAATTCAGAAAGTTCAAAGTACACAATCATCCCTTCTTTTTTTGACGAATCTAGGATCACCCTTAAACACCGATTAACAAGGCTGTTTGAATCTTAAGGTGTTAGAGAAGTTGAAAGGAGAAATTGAAGGGTTTTTTCGCTAGGGGTGATCATTGGTCGACTGGGGTCGGATTTTGGCCAAAACTGGCGCCAAACTGACCATATCGGTTTCCAGAAAATGGAAACCGACTATTTTACTTTTCTTTGTTCCATGGACCGATGGATTGATCGGTTCGATTGGTCTATTTAAGTTTTCTTTTTCCTTTATAATTATCGAAGTAGAATGCTAAGAAAAAATAAAAAAGAATGTTGTAGAAGAAGTCCAAAAACTTGAGAGGAAAAGAGAGAAGACGTCGGTGGAAGAGAAAAAAATGGAAGAAAGAAAGATAAGGATAGAGGAAGAAGAAAACCTTTGAGAAATGAGTGGAAAAAATAATAATAAAATAGGGAAACTTTGAAAACTAGCAGCTATGTGATAGGCCCCCAATTACTAGGGTATATCAACGTAAGCGGGGGAGGAAGAGGGAGTCGGTGTGAGCAAGAGTATTACGTAATTGTAAGTGGGCCCATAGGAATATTAACCTTTGAGAAATGAGTGGAAAAAATAATAATAAAATAGGGAAACTTTGAAAACTAGCAGCTATGTGATAGGCCCCCAATTACTAGGGTATATCAACGTAAGCGGGGGAGGAAGAGGGAGTCGGTGTGAGCAAGAGTATTACGTAATTGTAAGTGGGCCCATAGGAATATTTGTTAGTTTGGTGTGGGCCA
>NW_019104512.1:530270-551877 GCF_001995035.1 Momordica charantia
TCAATTCCCCGAAAACTTTGAAGGTACGTGGTGAAGTTCGGGGGCAAGGGGTGGTCATTTTGATCGATTGTGGAGCAACCCACAATTTCATCTCTAAGGAAATTGTTGCAGCCACAGGGTTGTCGGTCTCACCCTCTTCGGGGTATGGAGTTGTCTTAGGCACGAGAGGATCCGTTCGTGCAGCCGGAATTTGTGAAGGTGTAGTTGTGACCATCTCTGATTTGACAATTATTCAGGATTTTCTTCCTTTACCCTTGGGTAGTGCAGATGTTATTCTTGGGATTTCGTGGCTGGAAACACTGGGACGAGTGCAATTCGATTTCCGTCTCTCAATGATGGATTTTCGAGTGGGAGATTGGCGGGTTAATATCCAGGGGGACCGTAGCCTTGTTAAATCTCAAATTTCTCTCAAATCCATGATGAAGGCTATGGGGCAGGATGACCAAGGAGTTCTTATTGAGCTAAATGCCATCGACTATACCACTGACAGTGGCTCCAGTGGCGTGAAACAAGACCAATGGGCAGAATTTCTGATCTCGATTCGTTCGGTTCTCCAGCAGTACGCTCGGGTTTTTGAGCCCCTACAAACGCTGCCCCCTAGCCGAAGTCGTGATCACACAATTGAACTCTTACCGAGCACGAAGCCAGTTAACGTACGCCCTTATCGCTACCCCCAATTTCAGAAGGACGAGATTGAGAAATTGGTCAAAGAGATGTTGCTGGCCGGTATTATACAACCTAGTAAAAGTGCTTTTTCGAGTCCTGTATTGTTGGTAAAGAAGAAAGATGGGAGTTGGCGATTTTGCGTCGATTACAGGGCTTTGAATCATGCGATCGTACCAGATAATTATCCGATTCCAGTGGTAGATGAGCTCCTTGATGAGTTGTTCGGGGCTACGATATTTTCTAAGATTGATTTGAAATCCGGGTATCACCAGATCCGGGTTGACTCCGGCGATGTTCATAAGACGGCTTTTCGCACACATGAGGGGCACTATGAGTTTTTAGTAATGCCATTTGGTCTTCGGAATGCCCCGTCCACGTTTCAGTCCATTATGAATGATCTCCTCCGTCCGTTTTTGCGGAAGTTTGTATTGGTTTTCTTTGATGACATTCTCATCTACAGTGCAACTATGGCAGATCATGTGGGTCACTTAACTACTGTGCTGGACGTCTTGGTTGATAACCAATTTGTGGCCAACTTCAAGAAGTGTCAATTTGCAGCATCAAAAATTGAGTATTTGGGTCATTTAGTTTCGGCCGATGGCGTGGCAGCAGACCCTATTAAACTGGATGCTATGAATAAATGGCCCACTCCCCGAAATCTAAAGGAGTTGCGGGGCTTTCTCGGCTTGACTGGGTATTATCGAAAATTTGTGGCTAATTATGGGACGATTGCCTTTCCATTGACACAACTTCTAAAGAAGGATGGCTTTCTTTGGAATGCCGAGGCAGAATCAGCATTTCAACATCTAAAGTCGACCATGATGACGGTACCGGTTCTCGGCTTGCCAAACTTTACACAGCCATTCGTATTAGAGACCGATGCGTCGGGAGTGGGTGTTGGGGCAGTTTTGATGCAGAACCAATGACCTTTGGCTTACTTTAGCCAAGCTTTACCCCCTACACATAGACATAAGGCAGTGTATGAACGAGAATTGATGGCGATCGTCTTTGCGATTCGAAAGTGGCGGCCATACTTGTTGGGGCGTAAGTTCATCGTTCGTACTGACCAAAAGAGTTTAAAATTCTTATTGGACCAACGAGTGGTTGCGGGTGAGTACCAACGTTGGATAGCTAAACTCTTGGGTTACGACTTTGTTATCGAATACAAGCGGGGCTTAGACAATACTGCCGCGGATGCTCTCTCCCGCCTTCCGCCCGCTTTGGAGCTAGGGTTGTTAAGCGTGGTTGCTGGAGTGAATATGGGAGTATTTGAAACCCAGATTAGTGAAGATAGTACATTGGCTGGTATCCGTAAGGCTATTCGCGATAATGGGGTGTTCCCCGACGGCTTTACGTTGAGGGGTGATTTGTTGTTTTATCGAGGTAAGCTAGTTTTACCCTCGACGTCACCCACAATTCCTTTGTTATTGCAGGAATTTCACAATAGTCCAGTGGGCGGACATCACGGGGCGTTGAAAACATATCAGCGGCTAGCTCGTGAGGTATATTGGCGTGGAATGAAAGCGCGCGTCCGGACCTTCGTGGCCGAATGTGCTGTTTGCCAACAAGCTAAATACTTGTCGTTGGCTCCGGCGGGACTTTTGCAGCCTCTCCCTATTCCAGAACGCATATGGGAAGACATTTCGATGGACTTCATTGAGGGATTGCCTAAATCTGAAGGGTATGATACGATATTTGTGGTGGTTGATCGCTTGTCCAAGTATGCTCATTTCATTTCCTTGAAACACCCTTTCACGACAATCTCTGTGGCTGCTGTTTTTATTAAGGAAGTGGTGCGCTTACATGGTTGCCCACGCAGCATCGTCTCCGATCGTGATAAAATATTCACGAGTCTATTTTGGGAAGAGCTTTTTCGTTCCTTGGGCACTCAATTGAAACGCAGCACAGCATACCATCCCCAAACTGATGGGAAACAGAAGTGGTTAATAGAGGGGTCGAAACGTATCTGCGGTGTTTTGCAATGTCGACACCAAAGCAATGGTCTAAATGGATACCTTGGGCTGAATATAGTTACAACACAGCTGCCCATACCTCCACTATGTTGTCACCCGTTGAGGTTGTTTATGGGCGCCCGCCACCATCACTCTTACCATACGCCTCTGATTCGGCGGTCAGTGAGGTCGATAGCCAGCTTCGCAATCGTGACGCTATGTTAACCACCTTGAAGGATTTCCTACTACGCTCCCAACAGCAAATGGTCAAGTCGGTAAATGCAAATCGACGGGATATCTCATTTGAGGTAGACGATTGGGTTTATGTGAAATTACGACCCTACCGGCAATCCTCGTTCTTCCGCCATACCCATCCGAAATTGGCGCCCCGGTTCATTGGTCCATTCCAGGTCTTGACCAAGGTTGGACAGGTCGCCTATAGATTGGCACTACCTGAGGGCTCCAGAATACATCCTGTATTTCACGTTTCTTTACTTCGCAAGGCCGTCGGACACAACTTGCCAGTTTTTCCTATTCCTACGGGCCTCACCCCGGCTTTGCAGCTCAAGTTACGCCCGWTTGAATTACTAGGTTTGCGCCGTCCCCACCTTGATGATGATGAACTGGAGGTTTTGGTTCGTTGGGAGCATGCATCAATTGAGGATGCGACTTGGGAAAAGGCCTCTTCCATTGCCTTACAATTTCCTGATTTCCACCTTGAGGACAAGGTGGCTTGTTGGGGGGCGGGTAGTGATAGGCCCCCAATTACTAGGGTATATCAACGTAAGCGGGGGAGGAAGAGGGAGTCGGTGTGAGCAAGAGTATTACGTAATTGTAAGTGGGCCCATAGGAATATTTGTTAGTTTGGTGTGGGCCAGAGGGTTATATGGTGGAGGGGGGTGGCTGTTTTGGGTATYTTTTTGGCTGAATACTGTTTCTGCATTCTCTATGAGAATTAGGAGAGGTCGGGAGCTCTCAAATCTCCCTTAGCTGTGTTGATAAATAAAATTGAGGCTTAGGCCTATCACTATGATGACCTTGCGGCAGCCTGCCTGTAGCAACATGGCAGCTGCAGCCTGCAGACATTTTTTTTAATAAAGTATATAAAGTATTGAATGTTTTTATAATAACTTATGGAGGTCGGTCGGTTGGAAATCACTTTTTCGACCAATCCGACTAACCGACAATTACAAAACCAACTCTGACCGAAATATTCATCAGACTGACCGATCGAAGTTGGTTCGGTCGGTATTAGTTGGTTGGATTGGTTTTTTAGAGTTCTTTGCTCAACCCTATTGTTCGCCAGAATTATTTTCCTCGCAGCAGGCTATTTTTTTTATTCTTGGAAAAGCTTCCCTGCAAAGCCAACTGGTTACCAAGAAGAATTCTAGTTGGCAGTAATATGCAAAAGGCCATAATTACAAAAATCACTAGAAAGAGTAGACCAATTAGAAGCAAAAATGTTCACTAAATCCCAAAAGCCTTCAAGGCCGACCTCCAACCCCTTTGAGAACTCTTTTGCTCTTCTCAAACCATAACCTCCAAAAAGTAGCTACCACAACATTGGACCACAAACAGGAGCTTGCCTCTTAAAAGGAGAACTCTCCAGGAGGTGGGACACTACATCCTTGCAACCTTTTGGGCAGCACCAACATAAACTGAAGATACTGATGAGCTTGGACCAATAACATTAGTAAAAGGGTACTGAAGATCCATATGGTGATGGTTCTCCAAATTAGATTACACATAGCACACCAGCTGGGTGAAATCATTAGCTTCAGAAACCTGTTTTGGATCTGGTTGACAATAACTGTGATTTGAAATTCTTAATATATGATGGTTGCTTGATTGTTTTGGCCAAATTAATTCATTTCTAGTTTCTTATCTCAGCTTTTATCTTTATTCATCATCTTTTCCATTCATCAGCCTATTATATTTTAGTTTCTATATGTAAAGTGAAATAAATGTTGGTGGTTCATATGCAGGCAGCTGTGACTGTAAACAATGATGATGATTCTGGTGATCATGATGGTGATGGACAATGGCCTTTCCATAATTTTGTTGAGCAACTCCTTCTTGATATGTTTGATTCTAGTAAGATTTTGCATATTGCTTTTTAGATGGTGGATATACTTCTATAGTATTTTTTTTCTTCCTGAATTACCATATTTATTATTTATTTTTTCTATAAAACATCAGATTGGGAAGTCCGTCATGGTAGTGTGATGGCTCTGAGAGAAATTTTAACTCATCAAGGAGGTTGTGCTGGAGTACTGTTGCCTGAATTGAGCTTGGACAGTGCTCTATTTACCACATTAGAAGATAGAAGTGTGCCAAATAAACTAAAGCGAGAAAGGGATATTGATTTAAATACGCAATTTGTGGAGGATGAATTTGAGTTAAAACTGAAAAGACCAAAGTTTGAAGATGCTTCATGTCCACAGGTCAATTCGATGGGCAGTGCCCACGAGGACATTAAAATGGGGATCAGTGTGAAAGTTGAAAATGATGATGGGATTTTGCCTGCTGATCAGTCTGGAGGTCAATTTAATATCAGTTCTGTAAAGGTTGAGGGTCATCCCAATGGTTTATGTTATCCGCATAAAGATACATCTGAGACAGCAGTCGAGGACTGTGCTGATAATAAAATTTCTTCTGAGGATACTACTATGCTGACAAACTTCTCTGAAAATCAAGAACTAAGGAATCTTGTTAAACTGACTAGGCATTCTTGGCTGAAAAATTTTGAATTCCTTCAAGACTGCGCGATTCGTTTCTTGTGTATATTTCTACTAGATCGGTATGATTTTGTTGCTTAGGCTCTAATTTTATATCTAAATTCATTGTGTCAGTATTTTTGTGAGTATTTTTTTTTTTGAGATTAGAGACAAAAATATTTTCCATTTGCTGAGGGATGCTGAGATAGTGTTAATTTATTACCCTTTGTATTTTCTAAAACATATATCTTGCAGTTTTGGAGATTATGTATCAGATCAGGTCGTAGCCCCTGTGCGTGAAACCTGCGCACAAGCATTGGGTGCGGTGTTCAAGTACATGCATCCCTCACTAGTTAATGAAACACTAAATATCTTGCTGCAAATGCAGGTAAGTTTCATGTAAGTACATCTTCAATTGGAAAATATGGTATTGTTGCATAGGAGTGTGTTTTCTTTTGTAATACTATTCGACTTTAAAAAGCATCTGTATGTTATATTTATGTTACTTTTATTCCTCCATTCAGTTCAGACAAGAATGGGAAATTCGTCATGGGAGTCTTTTAGGCATAAAGTATTTGGTCGCCGTAAGGAAGGTATACTTTTAATAATACTTCTATAAGTATTAGCGTTTTTGTATCATGTTGGATTTCATAATTTATCATTGGTTTCTGCATCTAACAGAATTCCTAAACCTCAGTATGCTTTACGCATGTGAGGAGGGCTTAAGGGTAAAGGTCAGACAAAGGTTAGTTATTTGGTTTAAAGTTAGGCCAGAAGGTTAATAAGTTAGAGAGACTGAAGTAGAGGGAAGTCATCTAAGGTCAGTTAAGTATTTTTGGTGAACTTGTAGGAGAGAGAAAGCATGGGACTCGTATTATTTCCAGTTACATCATTGAGCAATGAGCAGCTAATAATGATAAGAATGCCTGGAAAGAGTTCCAAAGAAAATTCTCCTTGGTCAGGTTTTAGTTTGTCCTACCAAGTTGAGGTGTACGCACCTTTGAGCTTCGAATCTGCCAGCTTAACTTTCTTTTATTTATGCAGTCCCATGTAATCAAACAGGTTGTCTACATTGCTTATTAGATCTAAATATTCTTCCATGTCTAATCTATTGTTGTCACTGGACAAGTCCACGTCTCAATTTGCACCCTCCCATTCACAGTTGTTGGAGCTTCTTGTCTTTCTTCTTTGTTTGAATCAATGGAGTTGTTTCCCAAGAGTACCTCTTGCTGGGTGATCTTGCGTCCTTTCTATTTAATGCATCCTCCCATCATAACACAAAGGTTTATGTTGCACTTCTCTTGTGGGAGCATTCTGTCTTGCATCTTAGATTGGTCTTGGAGGCTGGGAAAAATTCAGGGTTATTCTCTAGCAAATCAGCACAAAAATCCTCGATTAAAAAGAGCAGAGGTTTTCCCACAAAGCTGTGTGAAGAGATCTGGAGTAGCAAAAATTTGAAGATAAAATTCTCCCTTTGGTCAGTTTGGTGGAGGGGAATCACCACCCACGACAAGGTACACGGAGCCCATCCTAACATCTATTTATCCCCCAATTAGTGCATTTTATAAAAAAAGAAAGCTGAAAATGCTGACCAGTGACCATCTTTTCCTCCATTGTGAAACCACTGCTAAATGGTGGCATGTTTTACTCTGAACCTTCAATATTCAATGGTGTTTTCCAAGGGACACCAAGAATCCCTAGAGCAGGTTGTTTGTAGGATGCTGCTTAAAGGAAAAGGAAAGATTTTATGGTGCAATGCAATGAATGTCCTCCTGTGAGAGTTATGGTCAAATTGAAATAGAACTTTTCAGAAAATTGAAGTTTCTGATGACTTCTTTTGGGATAGGGTAGTTTCAAATTCAAATTGGAGCTCTCTTTGTAATTCTTTTTGTATCAATCAATCAATGTTATTTGTGCCAACTGGAATGCTTTCTTGTAATCTAGTTGGCTCTTTTGAGGACCTTTTGTTCTCTCTTTTGTGTTCTCTCTCTATTAATGAAAGACGTTTCTTCAAAAGGAAGGGGTTTTTGGTTAAAAATATTATCACTGCAATATTTAGAACTCTAGTATTGTTGTTTATGCTTCAATCTATCATCTTGCTGCTTTCGTGTGTATACCAGGAACTGCTTCATGATTTGCTTTCGTGCATTCTCCCTGCGTGTAAAGCAGGGCTTGAGGACCCAGATGATGATGTTCAAGCAGTTGCAGCTGATGCTTTAATACCGGCTGCTGCTTCTATTGTTGCTCTCAAAGGTCAGACCTTGCATACAATTGTGATGCTGCTCTGGGACATCCTGCTTGACTTAGATGATCTAAGTCCATCCACTAGCAGGTAATGTTTACATATAAATCCCGTGTCTCTCTTGGGAGGATTCATGTGAGTAAAAAAAAAAAAGAATACATTACTGTTTGCATATTATTTTGAATAAGAAACCATGTGCTTCAATGAGAAAAAGTACGAAGGCAAATATGTTGTTTCCTGGCTGTGAGCTTTGGGAGGGTATCTTATCCTCCCTGCCATGTTTTGTACATTTTTCACATTAATATAATTTTGATTGAAAATAATAAATTGTTGGCGAATTGTTCTTACTACAGTCTTGCTCATTCATCTTGTCAAAAAAAAAAAAAAACCACCTTCAACAACTGCACTCTTTTATCCTATTGGAGGGGTCTTTTGTTACTTCCTTTGCATGGGGTTTCTCCTTGCTTTGAAATTATTTCTTATACTCCAAAAAAAAAATCTTGTTACAAAATTGAGAGTTTGGGTCACTGGGGTGATACTCAATGATGTTTATTATGGATTTTTTTGGGAAGAAGAGCATCTGAGTAAAGGATATTTGTGCGTGCATGGCATACCGGATGAATTGTGGGTAATTTGGATGAACAATATTAGAGAGTTTTTCTAGCCAAGTTTTTTCATCGTGGAAATGAGTCAACTTCTTGGGTTTTGTGAGGAGGCACCCCTTCTCCCGAAGTTACGGGGCTATTTTGCCGAGTTTCAACGAGAGAGTTGTCTCGCGCCCCTAGGTATTCTCTACCTACCCACCTGTGTCGGTTTCGGGTATTCCTCTGTAATATTTGCATCGGAGTAGTTCCAGTTTCATGAGACATTATAATGGAACCAACACCCCTCCACTTTTACGGGGTGCTTTTTGGGGGGGGGGGGGTTGGAATGTGGTGGGTTTGACATCCTAAGCCAAATCCATATTTGGGACATGGTGTTGGGAACACTTGGCATCCTCAACATATTCCCATGGGGTTGAATAGTAAACTATTCAACCCATGACTTACACACTTTTTTTAGTTTTTATTTTATTATTTTATTTTTTTAGTGTAAGAAACAATTTCATTGATGGGTGAAATAATTACAAAAGCTAAGAAGGGTTACATAAGACACTCCCAATTTGTCAGCTACAGTGGTGGAACATAGGAGAAGTTTTACACAAAGTGACAACTTTGTAAACTATAGCATCAAAAAACCTCTCAAAAGGTTGTTGTTTATCGTTGAAGGTCCGGTCCGCTGGTTCCTTTCGCCCCAAATAGTCCATAGAAAAGCTTGTATAAAACTCGTCCAAAGCAATTCTTTTTTGTTTTTGAAAGGGTGCCCGACAAGAGTGGCATCAAGGAGGGGAAGGGCATAGCTGCAGGCAGTAAAAAGGTGTGTTTGTAATTCCATGCTGACCTTGCAAATTGTACACCGCTGTGGAGAAAGAGCCATGTAGGGGAGCCTTCTTTGTAGCTTGTCATTTGTGTTGATGGCGCGGTGACTAAGCTCCCATAGAAAGAAACTTACTTTTTTTGGGGAAATACCCTTCCAAATAGCTTTGTAGAGACTAGATTGGGGGATTTGGCCTCCGTGTGTGAGATCTCTAGTGAGAGAGCATGTGGAGAAAGACCCATTTGCCTCCAATTTCCAGAAAAAGAATCCCTTTCAGCTGTCAGATGGACCTCCGATAGTTGAAAGCTCAGTGCTGCCCATTCATAAATCTCTGCATCCTTTAGGTTCCTCCTTAAGTTCAAATTCCAGCAAGATGTATTTTCTGTCCAGAAAGTAGAAATGGGAGCCTTTTTCTCAACGTTAATGCAAAAAGGAGGGGATAAGATTGTTTGAGGGGCTCTCCATTCAACCAAGGTTACTGCCAAAAAGAAATGCTACTGCCATCACCGATTTTGTATGCCAGCCTGTCAAAAATCAGATTCTGTGTCCTTAAAATGGCTTTCCAAGGGCTCTTAGCCGAGGGTAGGGAAGAAGAGATGGGTTTGTGGTTCCAGGTTGCTTTACCATATTTTGCCTCGATGATCTCCCTCCAGAAAGCCGTGTCCTCCCTAATGTATCTCCAATGCCCTTTAGCAAGGAGAATTTTGTTTTTAATCTTCATATTTGCAATCCCAAGGCCCCCTTTGTGGATAGGTTGTTGTGTAATAGCTCTTTTGACTAGGTGTAGACCATTGTTTTCCCTATTGCCTTCCCAAAGGAAATTTGTGAAGATGCTGTCCAGAACTTGAGCCACTTTAGAGGGCAATGGGAAGAGGGAAAGGTAATAGGTGGGGAGGTTTGAGAGTGTGGCTTGGATGAGGGTGTGTCTACCACCTTTAAAGATGTAGGAGCTTTTCCAAGATAAAAGGCATTTTCGGACTTTCTCTATCATAGGATCCCGAAAAAAGAGGGACCGATGCTTGCCATGAAGAAGTAAGCCGAGATAAGTGGACGGCCAACTACCTCTTTTGCAAGCAAACTTCAATTTTAGAGATGACAGCTCGTTTTCCTCTAGAAAGAAACTTACTTTTTTCCTTTTTAATACATTCTCATTTTCTTTTCTTTCTGTTTTTTTAGATAAAATATTCTCCTTTCTAATTCCTTACATATGCCATACAATATTTTATTTAAACAAACTTTTTTTTTACAACAAATAACAATATTATATTTTTCTTAAAAAAATCTTATTATCTTCATTGATCTAAGGGAACAAACTCGATAACTTGAAAAAATGATCAACCAAACCCAACCGAACCCATATGATTTGAGTTGGGTTCAAATAAATGTAAATTCTATGGGTTGGGTTGGTTCAAGGGTTCACCTAAAATATGTTTGGATTGAACCGAACTAGTCCGAACTTATTCTTAATTGTAAAACTATTTCTTTCACTCACCATAAAAATTATATATAGTTATATTAATTTTAATTTTATTTCATTCAATAATTCTTTATGAATTATTTATTCTACAACGGCTTTTATAAACAAAATTTTAAAGTTTTTGGAGTGTATTCTTTCACCATATAAATAAACATTGATTTACAGATCTTCATTCATTGTTAGACAATATATAAATAAATATTTAAGATATTATCATTTACATTTTTTTGTTATAAAATATTTTAAATAAGTGATTCGAATAACACGAACCAATCTTATCCAAATATTTCATGTTTAGGTTGGATTGGGTTTATTATTTAATAAGAGTTGTTTGGGTTGAATAAATTTAAAAAGTATCTCAACCCAACCCAATCCAACCCAACTCGTGAACACCTCTAATCCAAGCAATGGTTCAAAATGCATATTTAAATTTTAATAAGTGATTTTAAGATAAGAATATTAGTTTATTTTGGACTTACTAATGATAAAATTAAAACAAAAAATAATCAATTTTCAAATTAGTGAAAAAAGTAAATGGTATTTTATTTTGAACTTATGAAATTTAATAATATTTAATTATAAATTATCCATATTAAAAAGTTATTTGATTTTCAAATTTACCTAGTATTATGGAACAAAGATGAGTTTGGGAACGTCGCGAACACTAGGAGAAGTATTTTAGATCAGATTGATGAGTTAGACAAAGAAGAAGATAGGGAGCACTTAAATACTGATCAAACCTCTTTGAGGATTTCCTTAAAAGCAGAGCTGTTAGATATAACTTTGAAGGAACAGCAGATGTGGGCTCAAAAGTGCAAACTCCAGTGGTTAAAGGAGGGAGATGAGAATTCTCATTCTTTTCATAGATGGGTGTCCGCCAAAAGAAACAAAGCAGCAATTCGTTCTCTATTTAATAGAAACGGGGCGGTCCTATCCTCGGATAGTGAGATTGAAGGAGAAGTTCTAGCTTTTTTTACAAATCTGTACACTAAAGCAGCACTAGATTTATCTTTGAAGATATAGATTGGTCCCCTTGAACTCGCATTGGCAGGAATGGATAGAATCTCCTTTCAATGAGGAAGACATTTTTAGGGCGGTCAAAAGTTTGGCAAATTTAAAATCTCCAGGCCCTGATGGTATGACAGCGAGTTCTATAAAAAAGCTTGGAACATCTTGAAGTATGACATTCTCAAGGTGTTCCAAGAGTTTTTTAAGAATGGTATTATTAACGCTCGTACTAATGAGACTTATGTTTGTCTAATCCCGAAGGAATTACAAGCGAACAAAGTGGGAGAGTTCAGACCTATTAGCCTAGTCTCCTCCCTTTATAAGATTATTGCAAAAGTGCTGGCAGATCGTCTTAAAAAGGTTCTTCCCTCTATCATTGCGGATCCTCAAGCCGCCTTTAGGTAGGCAGATTCTTAAAAAGGTCCTTCCCTCTATCATTGCGGACCCTCAAGCCGCCTTTGTAGAAGGTAGGCAGATTCTGGACGCCATTTTTGTGGTTGCAGAGGCGGTCGGTGAGTGGAAATCATCAAACAAGACAGGATATCTTCTTAAGTTAGATTATGAAAAAGCTTATGATAAAGTGGACTGGGACTATATCGATGCAGTGTTGCAGAAGAAAGGTTTCAGCTATCGGTGGAGAATGTGTATTAGAGGATGTTTGTCCACGACAAACTTTTCGATTATTATTAATGGGGGGTAAGATCCATGCGACTAGAGGACTTCGGCAAAGACACCCTCTTTCTCCTTTCCTCTTTACTCTAGTAGGAGACTCTTTTAGCCGGTTGGTTCACTTGTGTTGTGAGAGAAGGATGATTAAAGGTTTTGAGATGGGGACTAAAAAAGTAATGATTTCCCATTTGCAATATGCTGATGATACCATCTTGTTCTGTCCGGATGAGAGAGTTTGTTGAACAAATGGTGGATTGTAGTTAACTAGTTTCTAAGAGCTTCAGGTCTTTGGTTGAACCTTGTTAAGACCTCTTTGGTTGGCATCAATATTAGTGAAGATAGATTGATTTGCCAAGCCTCGAAGATAGGATGCAGAGTGGAAGACCTTCCCTTCTCTTATCTTGGTCTACCCCTTGGAGGAAATTTTAAAGCTGCTGCCCTGTGGAGACCTTTGGTGGGAAAGCTGAAGCAGAAATTAGAAAAGTGGCAGAAACTTGTTCTCTCAAAAGGAGGCAGATTGACCTTGGCCCAATCGGTGTTGAATAGCGTGCCAATATACTATTTATCTCTTCTTAAAGCTCCAATTGGAATTGCAAAAGACCTGGACAAGATTGTTAGAGATTTCTTTTGGAAGGGTGATAAACTAAGAAGCACGGACACGGACATGAGACGACACCGACACGGCGATACGTCAATTTCTAAAAACTTAGGACACAGACACGATGGGGACACGTTATTTTTATTTTTTTATTTTTAGATAATGTATGCATATGAATTGATTATAGTAATACTTTTGCATAAATTAACCACACAAATTGAACAAAACAAATAAAAATGTACTTACATTACAAAATCCATTATCCAACCTACATTACACTTCAAATTTAAAAAGAAGTAAAATCGATCTTTCATACAAGAAAAAACTAAAACTTTCATCATCTCATCTCAAACTTCCACAATGTCTTCATGTTATCACCACTACGTCCACTATGAGAACATGGTAGGGTTTTGTTGACTTTGTGTGGAAGGCAGAAGGAGAGTAAACAAAACGAAGAAGAACGATTTAGGATTTTGTTTTTTTTTTTAAGTTTTCTTTTCTTTTTTCAATTTTTTTATTCAAAAAAATTTGGGCCCAGGCATGTTGGGTCTTGTCTCGTGTCCTGCCCCACGTGTCCGGACGTGTCCCCACATGTCTGGGGCATGTCCGTAATTAAAAAAAAAAAAATTGGACACGCCACGTGGCGTGTCGGACACTTGTCCGAAGCGTGTCTGAATGTATTGGTGTCCGATACGCATCTGATACGGACACTCCACCTAAAGTGGAGTGTCTGTGCTTCCTAGGTGATAAATTACACCCCCACAGAAATTTGGTCAATTGGGAAACCACTTCCCTGCCTTTAGAAAAAGGAGGCCTTGGCATTGGGGCTTTTCAGCAACGAAATAACGCTTTGCTTTTGAAATGGTTATGGAGGTTTACACAAGAGGAAGATGCCTTGTGGAGAAGAGTTATTGAAAGTATTTACGGGATAGAGCCCCTCAGGTGGCTGTCTAAAAAGCCTAGGGGTAAGTTGACGGGCAAACCCTGGGTTGCTATAGCTAAAAACAGCATTTTCTTCCTCAAATTTCTTTCTTTTAAAGTTTCCCGCGGCGACGTAATCCGTTTTTGGTTAGATAGATGGACGGGGAATACTACTCTAGCTCATGACTTCCCCGACATTTATGCTGTTTCTTTGAAAAAGGAAGCTTCGGTTGCTGAATGTTGGAAAGAGGAGCAGCTTGCTTGGGACCTTAGTTTAAGAAGGGGTCTTCATGATAGAGAAGTAGGAAGCTGGGTGGATCTTATGGGAAGACTGGACGCTTTTCAAATTGGGGAGGGAATCGATAAATCAGTTTGGTCTCTAGAATCCTCTGGAAAGTATACAGTGAAATCGGCCTTCCAAGCTGCTTTTGAAGTTCCAAGCACGAAACCTCTCATATCTTCTCTCTTATGGAAGTGTTCTATCCCTAAAAAAGTTAAAGTCTTCCTATGGACTCTAGCTTTGGTTAAAGTCTTCTTATGGACTCTAGCTTACAGGACTCTGAATACCACAGAAAGACTCCAGAGAAAGTGTCCAAATTGGACCCTCTCTCCTTCAGTTTGTGCTTTATGTCAGAAGAATGAGGATATTATGGACCATGTCTTCCTTCACTGCCAGTTTGCTTCACTTGGATGGTCCTATTTGTTCCAAATTTTTGGTTTCTCCATTTGTCTTCCTCAGAATATTGAAGGGTGGTTATATGAAACTCTAAGAGGGTGGCCTTTCAGAGGGAAAGCAAAAATCCTTTGGAGTTGCGCAGTTAGATCTCTTCTGTTGAATCTGTGGTTGGAAAGGAACGCTAGAATCTTCGAAGATAAGATTTCTTCTTTTGAAATTTTTTGTACTACAGTTCATTTACACACTTCATGGTGGTGTCATAAGCATAGAAAATTCTTTTGTAATTATAGCCTCTCTTCGAGTTCTTCTTTTGTAGTTCTTGGGAGGGGGATCCCTCTTCCCCTTGCCCTTAGGCTGTTTTTTTTTGCTAATACAAAGTTTCTTATCCAAAAAAAAAAATTTACCTAGTATTCATTTTTAACTTATATTAAAATATCATAAATAAATGAAATTTTATTTTTCACTTAATCAGTTTAAAATAATCTAGATAACGTATTTGGTCTTAAGTTAGTTCAAATTAAAATAATTTGAACTTAAAATTTTTGTTATATGGAATGTAAAACTTTGTTCCAATTTACTGTGAACGGTTGGTGAATAAAAGAAAATAAAGAAAATAAATAAATTGAGCTACGAAATGCATAAATTATGAAATAGCAAATTAAAAATGAAATACCAATATTGTAAAAGGGCTAAATAGTTCAAAAAGAAACTTAGGAAAAGAATTTAGAAAAAGAAAATCATGCAACTCAAACCCAAGGTACACATTCCTGCACCCCAACACTCCAAACACAGGTTATACAATCTCATACTACACATTCCTGCACTTTAAACACAAGTTTCTCAATCTTATGCATCACAACACTTCCAAATCTACCCTCAAGCTTAACATTGAACTTGCGCCCCAAACACCCCCTCAACTTCTTTGTCTGTTCTTTCTAATCATGTGCTGTACTTGCTGCATTCTATGTTCATTTCTTTTAGTTGTATATACCATATCTTCTTGAAGAACTTGCACAAATGTTTTTCTGTTTTGTTTATCAGAAAGAGAATGTCATGGTTGTCGGTTGGGATTATGATAATAGTTGTTGACAACTGCTAGTTGAAAATGTCAAAATGATTGGTCTCTATGATTCAATGCAACCTCTCCATGAAAATTCATGAATTTAATTTTATGTTCTAATTTACCCTTGCCATTCCCTTCAATAATTGTCTCGAGGCTTTCTATTTATTTTGCAGTGTAATGAATCTATTGGCAGAAATCTATTCCCAGGAAGAGATGATTCCAAAGATGTTTGAGGCATTAACGTTAAGAGAGACCCAAGAGTATGATCTAAATGAAGTTGTTCATGTCAATGATACCCCAGAAGGAATACGTTTGCAGGAAAATCCATATGCATTAACATCATTGGCACCAAGGTTATGGCCATTTATGAGGCATAGTATCACTTCAGTTCGTTATTCAGCTATCCGCACTTTGGTACACTTTCTCTGGTGTTCTCTCTAATTATTTTTTTCATGGAAGATTTGAAAATGCTTTAAAACAATGTTGATTACTTTAACATATTCCTGTATACTAAATTTATGATAGTTCAAAATTTTCATTTCTATCTTCAATAAATATTCATTTTTACAGGAACGGTTGCTAGAAGCAGGATCGAAACAAAATATTTCTGTGCCTTCTACTACCATTTGGCCGACTTCCATTTTGGGTGATACCCTTAGGATTGTGTTTCAGAACTTGCTTCTAGAATCAAATGATGATATTTTGGAGTCTTCAGAGAGGGTCTGGAGGCTCCTCCTCCAGGTTTTTGTTTTTACTTCAGTTCACTATTGTTCTTTTTCTACCTTTTCATTTGCTTTAAATTTTTAAATTATAATTTCACTCTATTCATGAATTACTAATTAAGTAATAAGTGAATGTTTATTTCTTCTTTTCTTATGCTTATATAATCTATAATGCAAATTGCAAATGAGTGGTGGGATATTATCTTACAATAGAAAAATTATGTAAAGTTTGTAAGTGTAAAACACCGTGGTTTATTGCTGACTGGACTGGATTCTACCTTAGTAATCTTACATATGTTTTCATTTTCTATCCAATTAATCTTCACATCCCAAATTATTGGAAATTGATCTTTAATTTGCATGGGGTTCGTTTGTATTTTAGAGTTTATATACACACGCATCTATGCTAAACTAAACTTGTATGTGTTTTATGCAAGTCTACAAAATATTAGAGTCAGTTGTCGGTATATGGCCCTGAAATATGCTATTGAGATGTTTTCCTCAATTCTTGGCATTTAATTCCTCAGTCAAACAAATACATCTACCTATGCCAAAAAAGAAACAAAAAAAAAGTGAGAGAAAAAAAGAAAGAGAAAAGACACATACACATCTAGTTCCCTAGAAACCATTCTTTAGTGGATTTCACCAATGTTACCAATGTTGCTCATGGGAAATTTGGTTGGAAAGAAGTTGAACTGTTCAAGGAATTTATTGGAATTTTGTGACGTAATTAGGATTCTGACCTCCAATTGGAGTGTTTTAGATTGGGTTTTCATAATTTTGCTCGCTCTTTTGTTGGATTCAGTTGGAGGGTGTATTTGTAGACTGTAGTTTTCTATGGCCTTTAGGTTACTCTTTTTGCTAAGAAACAATAATTTTATTGAGGAATAGAATTACAAAAGATTAATCGAAATTACAAAAGATGAATCCCTAAAGTAAAAAACGCTGCCCAATTTGATACAAGATCGTCAAGACTATAACTTGTAAAGGGGATAGTGATATTTATACCAGCTAAGTGCTAATAACCTAACTCTATCAAATCCTACTGAAAGGGAGGGATGTAACCTTGAAGACTCGATTGTTACTTTCAATCCATGTACTCCATAGAAAGGCTCTTATAAACTGATTCCAAAGAATTTCATCTTTCTTTTTGAAAGGATGCATGTAGAAGAATCCTCAGATTTGTATGTAGTAGGAAGCACCAGCCAAATGATAGCCTCATTCTATTCCAAAACGCCATAGCGTAGGGGACGTTATATTCCAAAATCCCATAGCATAGGGGCAAGTTATAAAGATGTGACCTTGAGATTCAGCATGTTCCATGCACATATGACAGCAATTAGGAGAAGTGGAAAGGATAGGTTCTTCCTCTCAATACTTTCATGGGTATTGATAGGGCCTGTAGGTTACTCTTGTATCTTCCTTTTCTTACATTTTTGTTGGTCTGAAAATGTTAGAAGTACTTTGGTATTATTTTGGCCTCCTTATATTGTTGATGATCAATATTTTGTAGCTTTTCAGTAGTTTTCCCTTTTCTTGTTTGTATAAAGACAACTTCTCATCCTCTATTCAAGATTAGAAATCCTACTTTTATGTATTTCATTTCTTTTATGAAATATTGTTTCTTATAAACATTGTAATGGTTTTACTTTTATCATTCTTTTACTATTACTTAGTCCACAACACTTTTAATTCTCAATTTATTCCATGAAAGAAAACTTGTTCTTCCATTAGTGTTGTGAACAAATTAGTTCAAGTATTTTTAGTCTTACTATGACATTTGATCCTTGATTGTACAAAATTCAGAACTGCTTACAATATTTTCATTTTCCTCGTATTCAGTCTCAAGTGAAGGAATTGGAACTTGTGGCAAGATCATATGCATCATCTTGGATGGAGCTTGCAACAACGTCATATGGTTCTGCATTGGATAGTTCAAAATTATTTTGGCCAGTAGCGCTTCCCAGAAGAAGTCATTTTAGGGCTGCTGCTAAAATGAGAGCTGTAAAACTTGAAAATGAGTCTTCCAGCAGAGTTGGCATGGAGTTGGCAAAGGTAACTATTTCACATGAAAGAAATGGAGATTCTTCATCGAGTTTTTCTAAGATCATTGTTGGTGCTGATGCGGATATGTCAGTGACTCATACCCGAGTTGTCACTGCAACAGCCTTGGGAATTTTTGCTTCCAAGCTGAATGAGGAATCTTTGCAAGATGTAATCGATCCATTATGGAGTGCTTTTAAATCCTCATCTGGAGTCCGTCGGCAGGTACGTTGGAGTTTTTATGTCAGTTTTGTCTTGCCTGTTTCTGCCTCCTCTCCCCCGTTCAAAAAAATTATCTGACTTCTTACATCCCATCAGGTAGCCTCCATTGTCCTTATTTCTTGGTTCAAAGAGATAAGGAACAAAGAGAACTCTATAGATCATGGAGTTATGTCTTGGCTGCCCAATTATTTAAAAGAATGGTTGTTGGATCTGTTAACGTGCTCTGATCCTGCATTTCCTACTAAGGATTCATTACTTCCTTACACCGAACTTTCAAGGACATATTCTAAGATGCGTGGCGAGGCTACTCAATTAGTACGGGCTATTGAGTCATCTGGGGCGTTGAAGGATTTATTTTCAGGTACCCAGATAGACTTGGAAAACTTGACTGCTGATGATGCAATTAATTTCGCATCGAAAATTCCAACACCTCTTGGAGATATTGATGGAAATGGGTTGGAGGGAGGGCAGGCTATTGATGATATAGAGTCATTAAAACAGCGTCTTTTGACAACTTCAGGGTATTTGAAGTGTGTTCAGGTATTTAGAGATTTTAGATTTCATAGCTGTATTTCGTTCCACTAATCCTGAAATCCTCATGATGTTGCTCCCTCTCCATTTTACACATTACATATTCTATGCAATGAATTGCTGTCTGCAGATAAAATTCCATCCTAAACATGGGTGAAACTGTGTTATTGTACGAGCAAGTGCACTGCATTTAATTTATGTTGTTTGAATTAAATTTCTGTCATCATTATTGGAGGCCTTCTCCTAACTTGCTGGTGTTTTTTTTTTTATTCCATCGTGTATTTGGTGATCTCATGGTGTAGATTAGCACCCTTTTTTCAACACCAAAGTTTCTCTTAATTTTATGTAACTCCTTTGGATTGAGTTTTTTCCCCTTTTGTTATTTTATACATCAATGAAATGGTTTCTTATAAAAAAAAATAATAAAAAAATAAATCTTAGCTAATGGTATTGGTCATACCACTTCATGATCTTAGCTTGATAGATTATTGTATTGTAAATCTTTCTTAACATTCCATTTTCCTCTTTGGGAAAATTCTCAGAGTAATTTGCATATCTCGGTATCTGCAATGGTTGCTGCTGCAGTTGTTTGGATGTCTGAACTTCCGGCAAGACTTAATCCTATCATTTTGCCTTTGATGGCTTCTATAAAAAGAGAGCAGGTAAATATTCTCTGATGTAAAAGCGTAGCATTCAGGGACATTTTCATTTATCGTAATATATCATTTGGAATTATTTGAAGGAGGAAATACTACAACAAAAAGCAGCAGATGCACTAGCAGAGCTAATTTGTCAGTGTGTTCCACGTAAACCTGGGCCAAATGATAAGTTGATTAAAAATATTTGTACTTTAACCTGCACGGACACTTCTGAGACACCTCAAGCTGCAGTTATCAGTTCCATGGAGATAATTGATGATCAAGATATTCTTTCATCTGGGACTAGTACAAGAAAATCAAGAACAAAAGTTCATACGCCATCTGGTACTGATGATCGATCAAGAATTGAGGGCTTTATTAGCAGACGTGGTTCTGAACTTGTTTTAAGGTATCTATGTGAGAAGCTAGGGGATGCATTACTTGAGAAGCTTCCTAAACTTTGGGATTATCTTACAGAAGTATTGTTGCCCACTAGTATTGAAAATGCTACTGCTGAAGATGAACAGAAAATTATGCACACCGTTGAATCTGTGAAGGATCCTCAGACTTTGATAAATAATATCCAGGTTACTCTTAAAACTTAAATAATGCCCTATTTTTAATGATGGAGAAAATTATACCCTTCCTCTGGATGGATACTTGTACTTGCTTAATTATTGTATATTATATAAGACTTTTCTTACAGCTTACAGAAATTATTTACTCTAACCTCAGTTTTTTCTGAAGGATGATACGGTTGAGAATTGCTTAGACTGTTGTTTCTGAATTATCTCAGTGAGGACAGTATTTTGGATTTGCAGGTAGTACGATCTATTGCTCCAATGCTGAATGAGATGTTGAAACCAAGACTACTTACCCTACTTCCCTGCATTTTTAAATGTATTCGGCACTCTCATGTTGCTGTTAGATTAGCTGCTTCTAGATGCATCACTTCCATGGCCAAGTCATTGACCATAGATGTCATGGGAGCCGTGATAGAAAATGCGATTCCTATGTTAGAAGATATGAATTCCGTAAATTCCAGACAAGGTGCTGGCATGCTTATTAGCTTTCTTGTTCAGGGAATGGGTGTAGAGCTGGTGGCTTATGCTCCTTTATTAGTGGTTCCACTTTTAAGGTGTATGAGTGACTGTGATCAGTCTGTTAGACGGTCTGTGACACACAGTTTTGCTGCTCTTGTGCCTCTTCTTCCACTAGCACGTGGTCTTCCACCACCTGTTGGACTCAGTGAAGCTTTTTCTAGAAATAAGGAAGATTCCCAATTTCTGGAACAACTACTTGATAACTCCCATATTGAAGATTACAAGCTCTGTACTGAACTCAAGGTGACATTGAGAAGGTAAACTTGAAAAATGCTATTTTAAAAGCTAAGTAACAATTGCATGCTGCAACGTTTTACTGGGGAAAGTTACTCGTACACTTTAATGTATTTTGACTTGTGACACTTCTGTTATTATATCTCCACCAATTGAAGTTTTAGTTCACCATCACAGAAGTGTCACAAGTAAAAAAAAAAGACTTTCCTTTTCATGTGGTTTTCTTTGAGATATGTTTACCAAACTCTTTGACAACGAAGACTCCTGAAAAATTGAAGTTTAAGGAATTAGATGCTAAATTTCCATGGACAAGGAAAAGAGTGTCACACTTGTTAAAATTAACAAGCTCTTGGTGTAACCTCTTATTTTTTATACTCGAATGGACATAATGGTGCTGACATAATGGTGCTTCTCCATATGAGAATGTGGTGGTGACATAGTCAAATGTTTGTGGAATATGTATACTTTTTAAATGGTAACTTGTATAATTTCTGGACTTCTGTAGACTTCCATATAGCTCTAGCCTCTAGGATAACCTAGGTGGGAAACAAAAACTTCCCAGCAAATGCTATTGTTTAAACATCAAAAAATTAAAATCCATAAGTGATTTTCTTCCTTGGTAAAAATAAAGAACATGGACAGCTGTGCAGAAAAATGATTCATGCACTTCCAAGTGTGTTGCCTCACCTTTGTTGTGCATAAGCATTGG
>NW_019104512.1:552102-581543 GCF_001995035.1 Momordica charantia
TTAACAAAACCTAACAAAAGAACAGCAAACCAAAACCTCAAAAAAAAAAAAAGATGTGAAACATAGCTAAGAACAACATGTTGTCTTGGAAAAAGAAGTTAAGCTCTGTCTATAGGAACAAGAGTAATGTCCACTTGGTTGAAATAATCTGATGAATCATTGGGGACTGAACATTCGCTGAATAACTCTTGCAATGAGTCATCTTCATTGGAGGCATACCTTTTACAATTATGGTTCTTATATTTTGTCTTGTTTCTCACCCATCTAAATCAGACAGATTTTATCTCAACAAATTCTCATGATCTATTTTATGTTTTTCTTAAAAAATGGTGTTCGGTTGTCATTTTTCTGTTTTTGAAATCGATTATTTTCCATTTGCTTTTCAAGTTCCATAAGTGGCAGATATGAGTGGAGCCGTGGAGCAACATCCCTTGTAACATTTTCGCGAGCTGATTGATTTATAAAACTCTGTCAATTTTCACCAATCATAATGATGTAGATTGTGATGAAATTTTAATATTTTCTCTTGATATTTATTTTAATCTTATCAAGGCCATAGTGTTGTCAATTTATGAAGCTAGGATTGTAGAGATACTTCTGGTTCTTATTTTCCCCTCACACTGGTTTCTCTTTAGGTATCAGCAAGAAGGGATAAATTGGTTGGCATTCTTAAAACGTTTCAAACTTCATGGAATCTTGTGTGATGATATGGGTCTTGGTAAGACACTTCAAGCATCAGCAATTGTGGCATGCGACATAGTTGAACGCCTCACCTTAAATAATAGAGAAGTCGTTCCTCCATCTTTAATAATTTGTCCATCAACACTAGTTGGACACTGGGCCTTCGAAATAGAGAAGTATGTTGATGTCTCCATTCTTTCTACTCTCCAATATGTTGGCTCTGTACAGGATCGGATTTCTCTTCGAGAATGTTTCAAGAAGTATAGTGTCATCATAACATCATATGATGTGGTGCGTAAGGATATTGAATATCTCTCACAAATTCACTGGAATTACTGCATATTAGACGAAGGACATATCATAAGAAATGCAAAATCCAAAATAACCCTGGCCGTAAAGCAATTGAGATCCCAAAATCGTCTGGTACTCAGTGGAACTCCTATCCAGGTTAGTTTATCCTATCAAAACAACCTACGATGATTGAAATAGGATTTTGCTCTGTTATGTCTGACAAAATTCTCAATCTTTTGTGGCAGAATAACGTCATGGATTTGTGGTCTCTTTTTGATTTTCTAATGCCTGGTTTTCTTGGAACAGACAGACAGGTAAGTGCTCCGTGTAAATACGATTTTTGATCATTCAAGTTCTGTTTATTTTTGTTAGTAGGTACCATGTAATGCAGGTTTCATTGATGTTCACACTTCTCAGATCAATGGTTAACATATTGGTAGATAGCTAAAAGAATTTATGTTTTTGCATACCTCCCTGCTAATTTAACTTGTTCTCTTAGTTTTTCTGCATGTCTCTTTGGGTCTTGTTATTCTTTCATCACATTTGGAGAAATTTTTAAATGCTCAGTTCTTAAGTATTAGGTTCGTTAAGACTCCAAGTCCTTAAAGTACCATCAATTTCTTGTTAAGTTTTTTTTTCCTTCTCCATAATAATAATAATACGTATGTTTATTATTTTTTTAAAGAAACATTTCATTGATGTGATGAGATGAAATTACAAAAAAAATGTGATGGACCCCTATCGAAAGGAAATTATGAAAAACCTCTTCAGTTGTAGTTACAAAAAAAGGAACTTATTGTTTTAAGTTTCTACTATCTTATTTAAGAAAATGTAGTACTTTGTTTTAAGTTTCTACTATCTTATTTAAGAAAATGTAGTACTTTGCACCTAAATGCAAGGGCCTACCTATGGTTCGAGCCTTATCCTGTCCCTTGCATATTTCTTCAAAGTAAATGCCTTCTAGAAAGAGAAGGGATGATTAAGAATCATAAGCTTCATTTCTTGAAACTCTTATTAGGATCTTTTTTTCTTTTAACAAGATACAAACTTTTCATTGATCAATGAAAATAATCAAAATGGCACAGAACTTAATTACATATTTTATTCTGTTTCTACTTTTCTTGTTTGAGAGTGTGTTTGGGAAGTCAAATACACTCTTTTGTTTCTTTTAACCTCTTCCATTTGTGCAAAATTTGCTAATTTGGTTTCTGCATGCCAGTTCCAAGCAACTTATGGAAAACCACTACTAGCAGCTAGAGATTCTAAATGTTCTGCTAGGGATGCAGAAGCTGGGGCACTTGCCATGGAAGCATTGCACAAGCAGGTTTGCCTATTTCTTTTTCTAGTATTACAGACATGTTAGATGATTTTCTTTTGATTTCTAAATGTCTTTCTATAGGTCATGCCTTTCCTTCTTCGGCGAACTAAAGACGAAGTGTTGTCTGATCTGCCGGAAAAAATCATTCAAGACAGATACTGTGACTTGAGCCCTGTACAACTAAAATTATATGAAAGATTTTCTGGTTCTCATGTTAGACACGAAATATCAAGTATAGTCAAATCTAATGAATCAGAAGTACCACAGGAAACCAGTGGTTCAACAAAGGCATCTTCACATATTTTTCAGGTATGCTGTTTGTTTCTCTTCTTGTTATCAACATTTTTTTTATAAGAAACAACAAGCTTCATTCAAAAGAGGTAACAAAGGAGCAACAACCTAAGAGCTGGAAATTATCAACATTTGTATCATTGTTTCATTTATCAATGAAAAGTTGTTTCTTATTAAGAAAGAAACATTGTATCCCTGATGCATGAATTGTTTTCCTGTCTCAGGCACTTCAATATTTGCTGAAACTTTGCAGTCATCCTCTGCTTGTCACTGGAGAAAAGATGTCAGATTCGATGAAGTGCCTCCTTACAGAACTATTACCTGATAGTTCTGACATTATATCAGAACTTCATAAACTTCATCACTCTCCTAAACTAGTTGCTCTCCGGGAAATTCTTGAGGAGTGTGGAATTGGTGTGGATACTTTGGGTTCTGATGGAGCTAGCTTTGGCCAGCACAGAGTTTTGATATTTGCACAGCATAAAGTATTTGTTTCACATTTATTATTTTATCATGAATTTGAACATCTGTTTTTTACTGGGCAATTATTTAATATCTGAACTCTTTTTGCAGGCCTTATTGGACATTATTGAAAGAGATTTATTTCATGGTCACATGAAGAAGTTAGTATGCCGTCTTTTTTGCATTCATCAAAAAAATTAATATTTGATTATGAGGTTAAGTTTTGTTGTTCTCAATAGTAAGCTCGGCATTCTCTTCGCCATTACCACTTAAAAAGTAATTATTATACCTTAGACTAGTTCCAGTTGCAGCTCCCTACTATTTTTTGGAGCTCTCACTTTTACATTATATCAACCAGAATATACAAGAGGCACACACCAAGAAGAAGGCCTGTCAGTCTTAGTTATATCTCATATTCTTCTGATGCCCTTCAATTCCTCCTAACTCCTCTTTGTGTACTTTTTGAAAGCAGTGTCACGTACTTGCGGTTGGATGGATCTGTTGAGCCAGAAAAACGTTTCGACATTGTCAAGGCCTTCAATTCTGATCCTACAATTGATGCATTGCTCCTTACAACACATGGTTGGTTCTTGTTCTCCTCACTTTTCCGCTTTTTCACAATTTAGTTCATTTGATTGCATATGCTAACAGAATCACATTAACAGTTGGTGGTCTGGGTTTGAATCTGACATCTGCTGATACCCTTGTTTTCATGGAGCATGACTGGAATCCAATGCGAGATCATCAGGTAATACTGTGTGTGTGAAATCTGTGTGTGTGTGTATAATAGAGAGGGCAGAGAGAATGAGAGAGCTGTTGAGGGAATAAGTCTGAAAGAGAGATCGAGTATGAAAGCATGAATTTTGGATGTTATAATCCCTGACTGCATACCCTTCAATGTATGGTAGATTATTACTCGTTTTTTACATTTTTTTGTTATCCCCTCAAATGTTCAGTATTTCTTTTGATACTAGCTTCAGGAAGATTATTTATGAGTTATCACATCTCCTTGGTGATTAGTATGATTACTTATTGTGAAAGATCATTACTATTTACTTTGTAGTTAATCTGCCAAAAAGACTTTAAATCAATCTTTTGTGGTTGAAGATTTTGGTTTTCTGCAAAACTGTGGCTACATTTTCTGTTTGAATGCTGGTGGGGCTCAAACAGAGGGGATGATAGTTGTCAATTGTGTCATCTACTCGGTTTTCGGTAGAACTAGAAGTAGAAAACTAGGAATGGTATCATATGAACGTAAAGAATAGTTCATTTGGGATCCAAGCTTTCTAGAGGATTGGGCTCTCTCTCTCTCTCTATATATATATATATATTTTTTTTTTTGGGTTGACCTTTTTGATCCTTGAGGTTTGGCCAGTGGTTCTATGTATAACTTAGGTTTCAAAATCTGACTTCTTTTATCCCTCACATTTAGGAAATACTTCATTTTAGTCCTTTGATCGGTAGAAATGATATAGCATATTTTATAATAAAATAGGTGTCGTGGCAGCTTTTATTTTATTAAATAGTTAACGTGGCAGTTAAAAAAAACCCCTCCCCCTTGCAGAACTTAAGCCACACTCCAAGGCCACATCCCTCAGCTCCAGCACCCCCTCCCTCACCAACCCCATCTATAATTTTTTAGATCCGAAGCTCAGTGGAGAGGGGAAATAGGGCTAGGCCTGGAAGCTGCATTCCCAGATTTGAGGGAGGGAGGGAAAGAGGAGCAGGCCTGGCAGCAATGACGGTAGGGTGGGAGGGGGAGGGGGAGGGGTGGGTAAGGATATGAGAGAGTCGATGGGGTTGTAGCGGGGGGGAATGCTGGGGTTGGGGGAGGTGGCATTGTAACATGGCCGGAGTTGTGGAAGGAGAAGGGCTGGGTGGAGAGGAGAGGAGAGAGACTGTTGGGTGGGTGGAGAGGGAGGGGTTTTTGTTTCTCTCTTTTTAAACTGCCACATCACCTATTTTAAAATAAAAAATCCCACGTCACCTATTTTTCTCTTATGTTGACTAATGGTCAAAGGACCAAATTGAAATATTTTTCTCCTTTCTAGATAAGAAACCTGAAGGTGTACTAATAACAAAAGGCAAATATAACAACTTAAGGGCCGGGGGAAGAGATGTCCCCCAACCAGCTGGAGCTATAGGAAGTATTTTCCAAAACTTAAGGATAAAGATGTCAGATTTTGAAATGTAGGAACTAAATATAACTATGGGCCAAACGGCCCAAACCTGTATCGATAAGGTAATTTATCCCTTTTTTTTTTTTACTGAGAAACCCACTCTCATTGAAACGAAAGAACATAAAAGGGACATACAAAAATAGATCCAACAGCCCAACAAAAGGAGCCACCAAAAAGATTAATTAGATATTAAAAAGGGGCTCTAATATGAGAAATTCATATATCAATGAAAAGTTGTTTCTCGTTTTAAAAAAGAGATTCATGCCTRAAGGATACGAAATTCCTTAGTAACATATGCCCAACGAGAAGCATTAAATCTAACACAAGATCAGGTCACTTCCCAGGATCTCTCCCTACTCTTAAAAATTATCCTATTTCTCTCCAATTAAATCCCTCTAAGATGGAAAAAAAAGTGCAGGGCACGAAAGAACATGATCTTTATCGCACTTCCTCCATCATAAAGCGGCAACTATTGTTTTGCCAAAAGGATGCTGAACAGATCGCACTAGCAAACTGGCAACTTCAAAGGATGTGATTCAAGTCATACAATGAACCCTATAAAGATTGCAATTTAGCAGCCCTCTTAAAAAGGGAGGAATGTCTGTGGATTGGGTCCATAGTGTTAGCTCTTCCATGCACCTGTCACCCAAAGAATTTACCCTTTTTTGGACTTTGACCTTCCATAACAAGAAGAATAGAGGGGATTAGGGAAGATGAGGGCCACACAGAAAGATGGAAAGATGAATCATAGGATTCCTTGAGACGGACAAGGGGACCAGATGAATATCCCTACTCCCGGAGGAAACATGAATGGGCTTTAGTTGAAAGAAACCTCAGAAAATGGAAGTAAACATCCACCCCCCTATCCTTGACGAAACCCAATATTATAAGAAGAGGAAGCACCTGAGGGAGACATGACCGAGACTCTCCTTTATAATTTACTTACTAGCTATTCCTTTTGAGGGTGTAAGTAGGGTGGTTCAGCTCAGTTTTTGGGCATAATCAATGTTGATTAGAAAACCCATTTTCTTAAAAATCAATTGACCATACTTAACACCAAAAGGAGACGTTGAGCTTACATTTTCAATTAAGTATGGGTTTGTGTAGGCTAGGAATTAACACTTAGCTTGTGGGTTGTGTAAAGAAATGAGTTTTAAAATTTTGGATAGGTTTCTAATGAGTGCTTGCCTATGAACTCACACGAAAAAAGTAGTTTGAGTGGTTGGAGTACTATTTTGTGTACTTCATGGTCAGTAATCAACTTCTTGCACGTTTAGATTTTGATTTATATCTTTAGATTTTTGTTCCTTTTTATAAATTCAATGAAAAGTTCGTATCTTGTGAAAGGAAAATTTACATGTTCATTCCTCTCCTTTTCCTGTCCTTTTGTTTATTCACGATGCACACTTGCACAAATGTTTTGAAGAATAATACAATCTGCCTCTCATACAGAAGGAGAGCCTACTTATAGAGGCTTCCAGCTTAGGAATACAAGATAAAAACCCAAGTTACTGCGCAGTAACTACTAAACTAAAGATATATCCAGCTATTCCCTATTGAGATTAAAATAACAGCTAGGTTGACTACGTCAATTCATCAACGTCCAATCAATCAATTAACTTCCTATTCTCTCCCTCCATTAATTATCACTCTCGACCTCCCTAATGGCTGCCGGACTTGTCTTTATCACATAGGTGAAATGGAGAAGAGGGAACTTAGCCTATGAACACTTCCTACTCATAACACTTCCTACTCATTCTTCCACCTTGTATGACAAGGTAAAAGCTAGGATACTGGTCATGAATGATCTCGAAAGGTGCCCCAGAAGTATTGAGTATTATTATACTAAAAATAAAATTGACGTTACCAGGGGATTTAAACCTTCAAAAACTGTGAGGTATCCCCTCACACTACTTTGATTGAAAATGATAAACAAGCCCGTAGGCGATACAGAGCAAGAACAAAGCACACAATCAACCCAACAATTCGAGAGGGTGGGTGTTCTCTCCCTAGGCTACACAGTAGCTCCAAAATACCCTCCCACTAAAAAGGACTAACAGGTACGCGTCCTACCCTACTCCTAGCCCACCTTTCTCTCTCTTGGCCGTTATGGCCTACAACGGTTCAGTATCTAATTACCTCCTTACCCTTATCCTTCCCCTTCCCTTCCTATGATAGGTATTGAAGACAAGAAAGCTATTATAGTACAGCTTCCAAAACTTCAAAAGGTTTAATGCACGATTCCTGGCTAGGTGCGTTGTTGGAGTTGCGATTAGGACACATGATAGACGGTGAATTTTGGTGTTTAAGGGCTTGGCAGCAAATTGGACATCCAGACTCTGTCAGCATAAAGCTTCATTTTCTTTTTTAACTTATCTTTAAAGATCAAATTCGTCAAAGAGCTGCCAAGAAAAGGAGGTAGGGCTCTAGCTTACAATATTAAGGATGGATTTTGTTTCAGGTGTAGTGTGGAAAGTAGTACTCTACATAGTCTGATATTATTTCCAGGGCAAGCATTTCATCCCTGATCTCAATTCTTAGGATATGGTGAAGCAAGGAAACAAAGATTAGACCTCAAAGACGCATTGACCCATTCTGACTAGCCACCTATCTAGCAATAAGAGGCTGAACACCATTTCGGAAGTGCCCATTACAGCTTAAAAGAGCTTCTGCAAAGATGATCTCCAAAATATCTTATCCCTATTCAACATACTATGCCTCTGTTTCCATGATTAAATTTGCCAAAACTTTAAATAATTTTTGCTATGGGCTAGGTAGCATGGACACGCTCAAATCGAAGAAGTGTTGGTTTCCTTTTACCTAGTTTTCTTATTTCTTCTTCACCAATCCACGATGAAGCTGTAGGTCTTCTTTCTTCTCTAGAAACCAAATAAAATCAACCAAAAGGTCATGTACTCCCACCAAACTTATAGAATATAGGTGAATAAAGAAGAAGGAAGAAGAGGTGGTGAGTTGAGGAAGGAGGAGGAGAGGAGAACGAGGAGAGGAGGCGAGAAAAAGAAGAAGAAAAAGTAGGAGGTAGCGGGTTATGATGAAAGAGATAAAAACTAGGGTTAGAAGTGGGAAGAGGGGAATCCAAGATGAAAATGAGGCCTTCTTTATTATGAGAGAAAAACTAGGGCTAGAGTTGGGTTTTCTTTATTATATATATATATATATATATATAAATTTTTTATTTAAATATTAATTAAAAACCATATAAAAAATTAATATGTCCCCAACGTGTCGTGTCCTACTTTTTGGAAATTGACGTGTCCATGTCGTGTCATATCCATGTTGCATGTCTGTGTCTGTGCTTCTTATGATATAGGGTTTTGTGCTATTCTATGAATTAAGAGGAACCTCGATGACTTCATTTAGGAGCTGTCAAATTATTGATTTAAAAACGATTTGGCTTCACAAACAATGAATGAATTTTTTAAGAAACAACGAGCTCTGTGGTTTTTATTCTAATAAATAATAAATTTAGACAATATGACTACTAAATATGAATATTATGAAAACTTTCTTTGTTATAGTTTCAAAGTTCTGTTATATTTTGGAGAAAATCAAAAGATTAGTTGTGTTATCACATCACTTTTTTTAAAAACTATTTTTGAAAATCAGAGAACAAGCATGTTAAAATAAGCTGAATTTATAAAAAACTAAATGGGTCTCATTTTTTACCTTGATTGATGCGACTATTTTTGCAGGCAATGGACAGAGCCCACAGGTTAGGCCAGCGGAAGGTCGTAAACGTCCATCGCCTCATAATGCGTGGAACACTGGAAGAAAAAGTTATGAACCTTCAAAAGTTCAAAGTTTCAATCGCTAATGCTGTTATCAATGCTGAGAATGCCAGTATGAAAACGATGAATACTGATCAATTGCTTGATCTATTCACATCTGCTGAAACAACCTCCAAAAAGGTATACTGTATTTATAGCAGCGATTTATTCTGTAGCTACAAACTTTACATGTTTTCTATAAGAAACAGGGAGATGCATTCTCAAAAGGGCAAACTAAAACAGCCTAAATGTCGGGTAGAGGGAACCCAGCCTAAGAAAGCTACCCAATCAAAGCCTTTCCATCCTTTACAATCATGAAAAGACTATAATTATAGAAGAACTTTTTATGGGTTTAACACTACCAAAAAACCGTGTGCTGAAAACTATTACAAAAAGAATCGAATGGAGACGGATATCTCTTAAAAAATTATTGATATACCTCTCTTGCACTATTCCAGATTATTTTCACCCTTTGAGCTGCCAACCAACAAAAGCTTCTAAAAGCGAATCAAGCTACAAACTTTACACTTTATTTAGGATTAATTGGATCTCAACAATTATTCCCTTTTCTGTCCATTGTTGAACAACCTATAAAAACCCCCTCTTCTTCCATTTGATGAAATCGATATTGAAAGCAGATAGGATACTCCTTATCTCTTACAGTCTGTTTCTTTCTGGAATTTATGACTGTTGTTAACTTGGTTCGTAAAACCCAGGGAGCTTCTTCCTCGTCAAATCAGTCAGATGGCAACTTTGATGGTGAGGTAAAAGCAGTGGGTGGAAAGAAGGGTTTGAAAGCCATCCTTGGAGGACTGGAGGAGCTCTGGGACCAATCCCAGTACACTGAAGAGTATAATCTTAACCAGTTCTTAGCAAAGCTTAATGGCTGAAGTCTTACACACACCATGTACAAAGTGTATATAAAGTGGGAGAGGATTGAAAAGCCCAAATTTTGACATTTTAACCTATAGGTTCAGACTTTCCTAAGACTCCCTTCCATTCCATTCCCCCCTTTTTCCCTGGGGGCTGCTGAGGCTTTTTCGATGAATGGTCGGAGAGTATAGGACGATGATGATTTACGGGAGGTGTAACGTAACATTCTCACGATTAAATGTACTTGCGGGATCGGGAGGGAATGAGAATTTGTATATGTCGGATAATGTATATACAATTCATTTCATCTTTTTAAATGAAATCGATTCTTCCATATAGGTTATTTTCAATGTAATGCTGTTGGCTTTTGCATTCAACTGTAACATTATTTAGTGTTATATTTCATGCCACAGTAATCTATACTCATCATATTTTAGATCTACAAGAAGATTTTCTTGTGGGTATTTTTATGATGATGCTTTTTACTCGCCCAGCCAATTTGAGCATATGGTTCATTTCTTTACTCCCTGTAAATGTTGAACTAAAAAGAACGATACTTTTTACCAACCATGTTCAGAATGCTAGCAACTAAGATGCATGAGAATTGGCGTTTAAATTTACGGATTGATTCGTGACAGCTCGTCTTAAAAGTATTTATACCCCTCCTTAATTTTAGAGGTATAAGGGTCCCAAGAAACATGCACTTTAACGTTAATTGCAAGTTTTACAGCTCAGCTTTCAATGCCAACGTTGATGCTCCAGCATCTCTTGCACTCAGACAAATCATCTTTAACGAGTAAATCTCCTTATAAATTCACATATAAAGTGAAATCCAAAGTTTAATTGCTATATATTGTCGTAAATTTGGAGCAAAATTAGGTTAAGGTCTGTCCTCTCTTTTTGGTCCATTTTAGAATAATTCCTATTGGCTACTCTCGTTTTTTTCTTCATACTTCAATCCTCAAGCAGCGCATGTCCTAACTCAAGCAACCATGTTCATCTTTAACTGTGCTGCAAAAGAGACAAGAACTAAGTCTAATCTTTTAAATTTTTACGAAAACAAGGACTAAAGGATTATTTTCTATTTTTCCTATTAACTTTAAATTAAAGCAATATTGGGACAAGGATACTTGCAATTATAACTATATAATCTCAATGTTTTGGAGAGTTATGAGAAGTGGACAAGTTTCCTCATGAGAGTGGAGAAAGGAGAAAGAGAAGTCAGATCATATAAAAAATTTATCATATTAATAAGTTTTGCGAGATTAGTATAGTATAATCAGCTCTTTAACCACTACATCAAATGAGATTAAAAAAAAAAAAAAGTCTCTTTTAAAACCTTATATACTTCTCAAACCCTAACAGACGGAAAAGTGTATTTTCCAAATATAATTAAAAAACTTTTGCCGGTAATATGGATTACAGACCCAATTCTCTCTCCCAAACCCCTCCGAAGTCTAAACCACCCCAGAAATCGTCGAGGAGAAGACGCTCTGATGGAGGAAGAATTGTGAAATGGAAACTGAAGGAAGTTTCGAAAACCTGCTGAGATGGGCGGCGGATCGTGGAATTTCAGATTCTGTCGACAAAGAGAGTTCAAATTCTTGTCTGGGTCGTTCTTTATGCGTCTCTCTCTTCCCTGATGCTGGCGGGTATTCTCTCATGTCTCGTTTTTTGCTTGCTTTACATTTACCTCTCTTCGTTTCATTTTGCCGCACTTAAATTCTTAATTTTGAGGGAAAATTGTGCTTCAGGAGAGGTTTAGGGGCTGTGCGTAATCTTAACAATGGAGAATTAGTACTGAGAGTTCCAAAATCTGTCTTGTTTACGACCCAAAGTTTGCTGTTGGAAAATGAGAAGCTCTCCATGGCTCTGAAGAGATACCCATCTCTTTCTTCTACTCAGGTTGCTCCTTGCTAATATGGACTTTTTATGTTGTTTTCACACTTGCTGATGCTGCTTTTGTTGAACTTTTCAATTGTGAAAAATGAAAAAAGGCAGAATACGCAAGGCATACAAAAAAACAACCCAATGAATAGAAGCCCATCTAAATCTAAGAGAGGGGCTCTAGTCGAGCAAAACAACACCTAACTGATAGTTAAAAAAAAAAAAAAAAACTTAGAAACCGACCCCACAGGAAATATATTCCCTGATCTCCCCACCTCCACCTCTAAAGATTATGTTATTTCGCTCAATTCAAAGCCCCAAAAAATTGTAAAAAAAACATGCCTGCCACCGAAAACTTCCTTTTCTTCAAAAAAGAGGATACAATAGAACCTCCTCCATCAAGCCCCGGTCGTCCCTGTTGCGAGCCCATGGCACCCCTTTATGAATTCATGGCACATTGAACATGAAGAGCATCCAAAATCATAGAGAGATAGAAATCCGTTGATGTCAAGAGTAAGCAAAGTCATGAGCTCAAATTATTTGTTCCCAGTCATAGAAGGAGAGTTGGTAAGCTGCCTATCAGAACTTGGAAAAGTATGTAAAGGCTAGTGTGGGGCGATTATTTGTATTAATAATGAGTAACTGTTATACAAAAGTATCAACATTTGGTTTGCTCTCTCAAGTCGGTGGGTTCGGGTATGAATAGATGACAACTCTTAAGCCTAATGAACACTTATCTGAATGGATGGTGATGCCATTTGGGCTATCAGATACTTTTAGCAGTTTTATGATCCTAATGAACTAGGTTTTGCAAAACATCCCAAAAAGTGACTACATCTCAAAGTAGGAGAGACGTGGGAAGAAAGAAATTTTAAGAATTACAAGCATTCCTGTCACTTGAAGTGGAGAAGAAAGAATGGTATCATTCTAAGTTCCTTAATACTAAATGAAGACTACGGGTATGCTAAAGATGTTTTATATTCCAGAGTGCAACAAATATAATGGAGATTGAACTGATTTTAGTTCTTTTTTAAATTTCAATTTGATGAACTAGAACATTTCTGGTGTGCTTTATCTGAAGATATTACCCATTTTCCCTTGTTAGAATGTTCTTAAAGGGATACTAATATCAGTTCTACATTCTTCCCCCACTCAAATGCAGAAATTGACCTTCTGTTTACTCTATGAGATTGGTGAAGGGAGCAATTCTTGGTGGTTTCCTTACTTCAAGCACTTGCCTCAGAGCTATGACATACTGGCAACTTTTGGAGAATTCGAAAAGCAAGCCCTGCAGGTTCGGTCCTCCCTTTGTGTAATTTTGTTTAGTCTTCCCTTTGTGTCATTTTTACTTATTTCTTTAGATTATATTCATATTCGTGAATCATATTCAATAAGGTGTTTTTACTTGTGTTTTTTTTTTCTTTTACGTTATTTGATAATAAAATAGTGAAAGTCATTAACAGGTGGATTATGCCATCTGGGCAACAGAAAAGGCCGCTTTGAAGTCTCATACGGAGTGGAGAGAAGTTAAAGGACTTATGGAAGATTCTAATGTTAAAAGGCAACTTCAAACATTCAAGGCATGGCTTTGGGCCTCTGCAACTGTAAGCACACTGGATTTATGCTACAAGAATGTATTACACACTTGGTTAGATAAGACCTGGATTTATACAAAGTAGGCAAACCTACCGTGCCATTTTCTTTTGAGGTTTTAAGTCTTTGTTTCCATTTTTATTTAAGTTTGGTGAAATATTTGCACCATTTAAAGGTGGTTTAGCTGGAGATCTAGCATGTATGGGGCACATACAAATTGACACGATCCATCCCTCTCCCTCTCTCTTTGGCTAGTTGGCTAGTTGCACGGCCTAACCCTTGAAGGTACTATGAAGCTTGTCTCCCGCCCCCCACCCCCCTTGATGTGGTTTGCATACGGTAAACCTTCAATGAGAAAGAGGAAAATTGCTGAGGTGAGATCATTAAGCTACTCGGAGATGGTTTTTATTCTCTGAAGACTGAAGGTGAGAACTACTTGGGCTGGTCCTCCTTTTTCTCTCTCTCATTAAAGACTGCCCTTATGCTCCCCTGCCTCAAATTCCAACCCATTAACTGTTAAGGAGTTTCCACACAAATAAACCTCCTCCATCTTCTCCTTGTATGTTTATGATATCATGTGGTAGATCCATTGTAGTGAAAAGAAGATTCTTCCATGATGATTGGTATAGAGTTTCAATTATAATGTGGAGTTGAAAACTATTTTCTCTCTTTTCAGAAAAGGTGGGTGTTTTCTCTTACTCCCCTGGCAAAAGCCCCTCTCTCTCCGAACATTACCCATTGACCCTTGCTTCATTCAAGACGAAGAATCTGTTGCTAAACTCCCAATAATTACGACAAAGAAACTTTATGAACATTCTTGAATAGAGTTTAGGATTCACCTCCGTTCAAATTCGCCGTAGCTTTATGTTGCCATATAATTTTGCAGCCATCCTATATTTTTATGAATGCCAGTTGTAGAGAGCTTGTTATATAATCTTCTCTTAGCCCTTATTTTGGAGGATATATTAGGGTGCGATTGGTTGGCAATCTGAAAACAAGTGATTCAATAAAAATAAAGTTGTATTTCTTTGTTTTTAGTGTTTTCATACGTGTTTGATAGTAGATTTGGAAATTGAATCGTAATTTAAAAAATTGTTCAGAATATATTTGTAAACTAGTGGTAGTTACCAACTAAATAGTTCAATATTAATTAATTTATTAACGGTCTCAAAAAGAAAAAAAAATTATTAACATTTTTGTTATAAATTTTGTAGAATTATTATTTTACAATATTATATAATTTATAAATATTATATTTGACATGTTTTAATATTAACAAAAAATGAAATAAGTTTATAACATGAAATAGTATATTTACTAAGGCTTTTATCTTTTTAATGTAATTATGCATTTTAAAGTTTCAAATTCAAAATTTCAAAACACTCAAAATATAAAAATGTTGTTTTTAGAATTTTCATTATTTGGATCATAGAATCCAAATATTTTTTCAAAAACAAATCTGTCAAACACATATTCACTTAATCCATTTTCACAAAATCCATTTGATTAGCAAATCTGGAAACAACCAACAAGAACAGAAAACTCATAACAAACAAGCCCTTATTGTCCTCACTTGTGTCTATTCTTTCAATGTGAATACAATTATTTGTTCCTATGGAAAAACAGGTATTGCATGATTTGTCTAATACATTGTATGATGAATCTAAAGTTAGGAATTGGTCCTATGTAAATTTCTTCAATCTTAATCCCAGTTTGTTGCTCTTCTTTCTACATTCAGTGGTTAAAAACTAAAAATATATGTTACCCTTTGAGAGATATCATCTAGGGCATTGTATGTACCATGGGATGAGGCTGGATGTCTATGTCCAGTTGGTGACTTGTTTAATTATGCTGCACCTGAGGGAGAGTCCCTTGATATTAGGGATGTCTCATCTTTTTCACAACATGCTTCTTCGGGTGGAGACATGACTACTGACGAGTTACACGAAGAGCAGGGGGATACTCAGCGGGCTTTGACCGATGGTGGATTTGATGAAAAGGTCTCTGCATACTGCTTTTATGCAAGGGAAAGTTATAAGAAGGGACAGCAGGTATTTTTTGTTCGTTTCATATTTTGCACTCCTACGAGTTCCCTTGCAACTAAATGTAGTAGGGTCCGATGGTCCAGTGAAATTAATTGAGGTGCATGCGTGAGCTAGTCTAGATGTTCAAGGATATCAAAGAAAAAGGAAAATTAATATTTTTGGTTCGTATGCAAGTGAAGCTGATGACAGATAGATTAATTTGAGGTTTGACTTTAGTTAGTTGATTCTCTAAGATGAAGAAAGTTCAAATTTACTTTAACTTGAAACACTGTTTTAGATTTTGATGCTTTCTTTTTTATCTATAACTTGGGATGTTCATAATGAAACTAGAGATTGTGTTCTTCATGTCTTAAGACTCTGACATTGCACTGATTTTTAACATTACCTTTTAGAACAATTTTTAACATATGCTTCATCTCTCATCACTGTTTTAAAATAAAATCAGACGTGAGACATCTCCCTCACATATGATTCTCTCTCTAAAAAGAATCTGTGGATGAGTAAAAAAAGATTGAAACGTTTCTATTGTTTGCTGCAGGTTCTTTTAAGCTATGGTACATACACAAACTTAGAGCTTCTTGAATATTATGGGTTTATTCTACAGGAAAATCCAAATGACAGAGTTTTTATACCTTTGGAACATGACATCTACACTACCAGTTCTTGGCCTAAGGAGTCTCTTTATATTTGTCAAAACGGAAACCCATCTTTTGCTCTACTTTCCGCTCTGAGATTATGGGCAACCCGCCCGAACAAACGTAGAGGTGTTGGACATCTTGCTTATGCTGGGTCACAACTCTCCGTCGATAACGAAATGTCTGTGATGCAGTGGTTATCAAAGAACTGCCATACTGTTTTAAGCAATCTGCCAACATCGGTTGAAGAAGACAGACGACTTCTGTGCAACATCTGCAAAGTCCAGGATCTGCAGATACCGAGGGGACTCGGGAAGATGCTATCGACTTATGGTGGTGAGTTTTGTGCTTTCTTGAAGACCAATGGTCTGATGAACGGAGATGAAGCCGAGTTACGTTTAACCGGGAAAGTAAAGCATTCTCTGGATAGATGGAAATTAGCAGTCCAGTGGAGGATCTCGTACAAGAAGGCTTTGATTGATTGCATAAGTTACTGCACCAGAACTATTAGTTCTTTATCTTAATCTGGGTCTGAGTCTAACTTCTCATGATCCACTGCGGAACTTGTTCCTTCCCATTCTATTAAATGAACTTTATGGGGATGAAAAAAAGGTTTGTTACTTTCAAAGTTCAATGTCAAAAAAGAAAGGTGGATGTCTCAATTCTATAGAAATATTGTTGGAAATATTGGCAAAATGTCAATATCAAATACAAATTATTTAAATTAAAATGTTTGTTATGAATATCATGTGTTTATTTATGATATTTTGTTGGCTTTTTTTACGATACAATGGAAATAGCGACCCACTTATGTTGATGTGCAATCAATGTACGTATAGAAATATGGAAAGAAATGTTACATGGTGATGAAAATTTAACATTTGTCAAAATATAGAAATTTCTTGGATTCAATAGGAGAGCTATCCAATGAGAAGTGTCTTCTAGAATGAGCTATAATGCTAAAGGTCATGTTGCAGTCAATTTGGGAGGGAACCCTAAGGTTATTAGATATGTACTTGGTGAGAAAAATTTAGTTTCTGCATTTAACAAAATATATTAATCATCCCTAATGATAAAAATCTTATTGTAATTGTGTCATACGAATAGACAAATAATTGAATTATTTTTTTTTATTTTAGATTGTAGGTTTGTTGGCTTCTTTCATTTTCCCATGAATTGTTTTCCAGTCAATTTTCCCGACGATTAGTATAAGGATTAACTTATTTCAAATAAAAATATGAAAACCAAAATAATATTGAAAAAAGTAGTATATTTTAATCTTAGTAAGAATGGTATTAGAAGTTTTAGCAGTATAAATATGTTTTAAGTTATCGATTAATAGAATTAATACAATCATAATTTGGTAGATAAAATATCTATTATCATCCAAAAGGTCAATAGTTCGATTTTCTACTCTGTAATTGTTAAAAATAAAATAAAATAATTATCAATTGATGGTAGAGTTAAAAAACAGATTTGATCCCTGAACTCAACTGAATTCCTATACTTTAAAAGTGATAACAATAACAACTGAATTCCTATACTTTAAAATTGATAACAATTTAGTCCCTACTGTTACAAGGAATGTTAGAATATCCATAAAATTGAGACATCGATATCAACATTTAAAACTTTAACGCTCATAACTAAAAAGAAAAGTCCTCATAATGATTTCAAACTCGAAGGAAATAATTAGAAACAGGTTGAAATGTTTTTTCAACACTTGAACTTGTACCTATTCCTGATCCTCAAAAATTTGGTCCTTGTTATTTCCTCATTCAATAAAAACTTAATATACATCACTTGGAACCGAAGCTTCTTTGGCTCATTATACAAATGTCCTGCTTTTTCCAACATAACAATCTAGTGACAAAAACTGAGATGGACATTTATGTAAAATTCAGAGATAAAGTAGAATGACCAAACTAGAGAAAATAGTGAAACTATGAAAGTAGTTTGACTAAAACAAGATCTAAACTATGTCCAGGAGCGAGCCAAATGCAGAAACAAACACAGATATTGAAAGGATTGAAACAAGATTTAAACTATCTTCATTTCCTATCTCCTTTTCTCACATGTTCCATCTTCGCCATTAAACTCCATTTTCGAACCCCATATATCCTCTGCTTCCCCTCTCTTCTGATGTTTTAGAGGCATCCATTGCCTCTACTTCACCAAACTGACCTTTCTTGGACTCCTCTTTCAGTGGAACACCCCCTTTGGCAACTCCCCTATTATCCTCCTCCATCTGCTGAAACCTTTGGTCCCTAACAGTGAAAACGCTCTCTCGAACTCGATGTCTTCAATGCCATACAATTTGATATTTTCCAAACTTGAGCCAATCGAGGAATCGATTGTGTCCCATTAGATGATCCCCAGGTGGGTTCATGATGGATATGATCAATGATCATCACTTGGGCTGACTAATGTGGTTATTGTCACTGTTGTGTTGGCTTTGCTGGACTGCCATGTGCCTATGAGCCTAGAAAAAAATGATCATTATTTAGTTCGATATGTGGGGGTAGAGATTTGATCCTCTGACCTTTATGTTCGGTACATATGCCTTATGAGTTGAGCTATACTCAAGTTGGCAGCAAAAAACTGTCTATTTGAGTTGTGATAAATTGAGTTGTCTATCAACACAAGTGAATTGAGATAGTGGCAGACTCTTCTCTCATTTTCGGTCTGAGAAGCCCTCTGCATTCATGAATGAACAAGATTAGGGAGTATCCCATCTTGCATCCATGAATGTAGAGAGTTGTTGAGGAATAGAGATGATTTGTAAAATGGGGTAAGGCTCTAGTGTTTCAAGCACTGTATTGTTCACTTTCTTTATAAAAAGTTCATAAAGAAATGGTGGGTGCCCCAAAGCGAGACGCCCTCCTGCTTTCAAGAAAGCACGACTAGCCATGCTTTTTTCAAGATACTGACATTATGAACAATTATGAAATGTACATAACAAATGAATACTGTAATCCATTCAGCTAGACTTCAGAAGAAAGCTTCCCATGATAGATATAGATTAGTTTTCATCTTCAACAGGATAAATCTTTAGGAAAAATGTTATTTATCTGATTGAAGAATAAAAATGTCACCTCTTGTCCAGATATTTACAATTCCCTAAGAATTAGAAACTAAATAACAAAAAGATGGAGTGAATCAAAACCACCATGGCTTTGGCAGGCTGTATTTTCAAGTGCTTTATCAAACATTCCTAAAGAATTCATGAATGATGATCCAATTCCAAAGCTATACAATTATAAATGTTGTGGCCTGTGATTTATGAAATGGGTTTCTATGTGTTATTACATTGACCAGAGGGAAAAAGAAAAACAAAGAATAATGAAACTCCTAATCTCATCAAATCAACTAAGAAAATCCGAGATAAAAGTGGAAAAAAGGGTAGAATTCACCTCTCATCTTGAGAACTTAGTGTTAGAGAATCCTGAAACCAACTCTTCTACAAGCATCATTGGAACCTCCTTCAGTCCTTCACAGCTTCTGATGAGATTCAATAAGCAAAGCATTAAGCATAATATGAATGGCAGCTTCATATACAATACCATCGTAATGCATCCCATCCACTGTACATCGAACCCCACAATTCCAACTCAAAGTCTCAATGTCCAGCAACAAGAGGGGGCCACCCGACGAGCGAAGAAGCATGCTCTTGCGGAGCGATTCGTCGTAAGCCACCCTCATTGTATCAGTCATCTTCTTCCTCTTCTCCTCAGTGTTTAACATGGAGTTTATCAGCGTTGGCATTCCAATCCAGAACAAATGTGGCGTTCGAATGGACACAGAGCCTGTCAAAGGCCCTTCAGATCCAATTTCTGGAGTCAATGGAAGCATGGAAACAACCGAAGTTCTAAGTAATTCCAAGGAAAATCCAAACTCTGATGCGTTAGTAAAATGAAGCATATGCCATAGCCCCGACCCCATGATTAGAACATCAGGGTAGCTACGATTCTGCTTGAATTCCACCATTAAATCAGTCAAATTAGAAGCATAAGGAGCCCAAACGAAATCCAATTTCATCCCAGTTTCGCCGATCAGAATCTGGTAATTGCTATGCCGCTTGAACAGATCCCCCCTGATGGCTTCCATTCGTTGAGAATCTAACGTCAAATTCAGCAGCGAGAGAGCCATCAGTCTCGCCTGAGAGTCGCCGGCGACGACCACCCACGATCCATTAAGCAAATCGGTGGCATCCATAGGAGCCAGCTTCTGAAACCCACAAGCAATAACAGGAGCAGATCTTCCCCATTTCCATGATTTCTCATAATTAACAGAGTTATTACTCAAAGGGTTGAATCCAGGGCTCTGCTTGACTTCCCAAACAACTTCATGTAACTGGGAAACGCAGGAGGCTCGGCTGTCGAAGATCACGACGGAGGAGACGGTGGTGACGAAATCGGAAACAGAAGGAATGTAGGGCGTGAGATGGACGCCGATTGCAAGGGTTATAAACAGAGCGCCGCTGAAGAACAGCATCTTATTGCGGCTCAAATGCCATCCCGCCATTCCCATCGGCACGAAGAGCACCACGCACGCCGCTAAAACTCCCCATTGAACACCACCTAACATAATTAACAACAACTCTCTGAATTCTAACTTTCCCCCACAAAAAAGTCCCCAATAGAACCGAATAATCCGATCTCCGAGGAGGATTGGGAGGTGGGAAATTCTGGGATTGTTGTGTTCATCAACAATATTGGAGTTCTTTGGGAGGAAGATCCATATAGGTCGAGGGATGGAGAGAGGTTGGTTGGGCGGTTTCTGGCTTGAAAAATAAGGAAACTCAATGGAAAAATTACGTACCGCCGGCTGTGTTTCAGGATGGATGAGCTGAGATGATAAGGAAGTTTATTGAGAATGTTCGCCGGAGTGTCGCCGGAATTCCGCCTGGGGAAACTTAGTAACGCCGGGCCGCGGCTTCCTATATGTAGTATTTAATACGAAGGGAAGTTTAAAAAAAATGTTACCTTTTTCTGTAAGTTACGTATTTATCTCATTTTCAGGTTTGACTCCACCCTGCAATTGTAGAAAATAAAGAGCAATTAATCTACAATAACTCTTTCAAAATTTACAAATTTACCAACAATAAATTTTAATAGAGTTGAAAGTAAAAAGTTATATAATTTCTAAACTCATAGGTGAATTTTCATATTTTGATTCGAATATTTATTTTAACGAGTTAACTATTTTCAAGTTAGACTTTTTTTTTCTTTCTAATTTACCCAAATTACAATGAGTTTGTAGCATAGCATTTACTAGTTTTAATTAAGTTTATGATCCAAAGTTAATAAGTAACGGATGTTGAACGTGAGAGCTGTGGATAATAGAAAGTGGTTACTCTTTGTTTGTTTGGCTTTTTAGTTTTTTATCTTTTATCTTTTTGTCTTTTTTTTCGTCTTTACATGCTATTATCTTAATTAAACTAGTCTTTTCCAAATGCAAGAAGCATTTTTAATTTTATTTTATAATAATGCTAAACTTGATTTAATAGAAATTACATTAATATACGTAATTTCATTTCATTCCAAACTTTTTTACTTTAACCACTAACTATCATACTTTTGTCGGTATGTAATTTTTTTTTTCTTTTTTAGTACAAAATGTGAGAGTGGAGATTCACCTTAATAGTTGACCCACGTGTGCTATGTTTGGTCTAGTTTTATAATTTTTTAATTAAATTTACACTTACTACTGTATTTTTGTAATTTTTTAAAAATTACATTATTGATCAAATTTGTCCAATATTCCGACACTTGAGTATTAATGTTTCAACTTTCAAGCAGTTTTCATGGAAGCAATGCTGTTTGATTAGAGGACCTAGAACTGGAGATGAAGAACCAGCAACAGAAATTTGAAAAAAAAAATTCAAAGGTCGAACGAATGCGAATTGAAAATGTCCATGGATTCGGCCATGGACGAGATGAGTATGATTCGGCCATGGATTTCTCGGAGTTTCTACTTATTTGTATGAAGATCAAGAAAACTGTAAGAAAATTGACCTAGAATCTAGGTTTCATTTCCTGCTAATTGAATATGAAGTAATGTTACTTACCACGCGGTGCGCTCAAATCGGTGTTGCTCCGCCGCAATCCAAGAGATCGACGCCCTGTTTCCACCGTCTGGTCCGCCGTTCGAAGATCGCCGATACCGTCCGTGAAGGCTGCGTAATTTCCGGCGTACCAGCCGCCGACGGCGCCGAGCAAAATTGGAGATATTCCGGCGACGAACACACTATACTTGTAGCTTTTAGCGTAGGAAAGGGCGGAAATCCGGGGAAGAATGGTAGCCTTTATTTTTTTTTTTCTCAATTGAACAAAACCTTTCTAATGTTAGTTCTTAAAATATAAAAATAATACGTCAAAAAAATTATATATATATATATAGAGACCAAAGTTTTAAATATTGGTGTCCAAGGATATTCTTGAAAAAGTTATAAAAATAAAAAACTTGAATAAAATATTTAAATTAACTAATAAATTCTTTCACCATTTCTAAATATGTTAAAAATGATTAAAATTAATATTATGTAATTTTGTTGATATTCTTTTATATTTTTTTGTAATATTATGAAAATATCGATTTACCTCCTATGTCGATGTCGAACCCATGGATACATGGATATGTCGATTAACATCTCGTCAAGATATTTAAAACCATAACATCAACTACTCCAACCCACATATTTCTTTATCTTGTTTTTTAAACGTTTTCAAAATCTAAAAAGTGTTTCCAAAAAATTGGTTTTGTTTTAAAATTTGATTAAGAATTTAAATATTTTAGGAAGAAAAGGTGTAGAACGCAAGTATGAGAAAATAAGTATAATTTTTTAGGGGAAAAAAAACAAAATACGAAATTAATGGAGCTTTAGCTTTTCACGGCACTTAATTCAACACAATTGTTTAGGTTTTAAAATTTTGAAATAAACTCGATACCGTAAAACCAACAAATAACTTATGAATCAATAATTCAAGTATTAAGCTCTTAAATATATGGTCTTTAAAAAATATATATAGAGCATTTCATTTTACAAAAATGATACAAATTTTATTATTAAATTTATGAACACATCATACTTCATACTTCATATTGTATCAGTCACGCCACAAGCCAAATTGCATAAAGATCATCTATGAATTCTTTTAAATGCTTTTTTTTTAAATTTAAAGGTGAATTTTTTGATTTTATGATTTTCTCTTTCGACATGTTCGTATAATTGAGATCGCAACATTTTTGTCAACATCGACATTCAAAACTTTACCTACAAACTCATGTCATGTCAAGTCAACTATGTCACGTCGAGTTGACTAAACCCGCTAAAACACAAGATTAAATGAACAATACCCTAATAAATCCAAGCATTAGTCTAGAACTTTTGGTTATTATGTAATATATATTATTAGAAACTCATTTTGGTCTATAAACGCCAACAAGTTCATCGTATCCCAAAAGAACATTGCCAAACTGGACGCATATTACTGACAAAACCGCATGCTTTTTTTTTTTGGTACTAAAAAGAGTACTCGGATGCCAAAAAGCTTCTGCTCTGAAGAAGTTGTGGATGCAAAGCAAAGGTATTATATTATATATCTTCTTGGCCATTTATTTCCTGGATATGAAAATTTTAAGAGCATAACATTCAGGTCAGTGTATCCACAGCACAGAATTATGATCTTGTCAAAAGAGATTTTAACTCCTTTTACCTTGTTTTCAATTATGGCGTTGTCGGGTATTGCCAACTTGGCCCCTGATTTGGCCGAGATGGTCACTTTTCCCTGTAAAATAGCAGCAAATGTAATTTAGCAGAAGGTGTCAATCCTGTGTTTGAACTCATGCAATATTGTTTGTTTCTCTCGATAGTAACAGTTCATGTTCGTGTTATGAAAGAGTTAAGAATACATAAATAAAAGACATCACTGACCCTGGCTGACAGGCTAAAATGGAAGAACACAAATCAATGTAAAATCACTGTTCAACTGAAAATGTGAATCCCATTTTTCTTCATTTCTTTAGATTCAGAACAAAAAGACCGTGTCTCAATTAAAGTTCAAGCATAACGCTGGTTTGATGATCATTTTTATCAATTTGGGTTATTTTGAAATTTGAGTTCAGCGATCGCTTCAATCTTCCAGAAGTACACAAGTTTTTTTCTTAAACCGATATGTCAATTCGGTGTTAGGTTTGGTCCAAAACAAACAACTAGAACCAACCCCCTCACAGAATCAATATGTTAAATCTACTTATTGTATAATAAAATCTTAAGAAATAAAAGAAAGAGAAATGGAAGGAAACCAGAAGACAGAAGCAGTTTCATACCTTGAGAACAACACCAGACCCGAACGATACGTCGCCAACCACTTTAAGGCTATCAAGTTCAATGATACTGGGGATTGACTTGAATCGGCTCAAGAAGCTACCAACCTGTAAAATACAATTAAAAAAAGAAAAGAAAAGAAGAAGTAACGGTAATTATAATCTTCTATTAAACATGTATTTAAGACAACACAAGTCTGACAGGAAAAAAAAAAAAAATATATATATATATATGCCTTCTTGAATTCAGGGCCCAGTTCAATGGAAGGATTGGAAGGATCTTTTCTAGCCTTGTTGCGAATGACATTGCCATCAACTAAGGTATACAGATCAGACTGCAGAGAAGAAGAAGAAGGGAAAAAAAAACCAAATATATCAGTTTGTTAAGAAATATCAAACCAATACAAATAGTCTATGATGATTGATGGATGGGAGAGCTGGACCTGGACAAGAAGCAAATCCGAAGTTGCCTTGACAGGAAGAAAACGCGATCGCGGTACATTTATACCGATGGCATGATCAAAGAACTATTGTGACAGAGTAGAGAAAAGCGTAAGGCGTAAATATCCACGTTACAGAGACGTAACACACACGAAATCAAGAATAAAGTGTACCCTGATTGCTGCACCAGCTGCTGTCTCGAGTTGAAGAACTTTAATCCCATCAACTTCCTGGAATGATGACAATATATTAGTACCTGGCCATTTAAAAACATCCATACTTGCCTTTCTTATGTGGTTTAAATGTTTTTTGGTTTATTTTTATTTTCTTTTTGATATTCGTTAGTATCTAAGCCAACTTGCACACACCTTAACTAATCTCATAGAAACTATCCGACTCTATAACATTTGGTTGCCCAAAAAGCTCAAAAAATCTTATATCCTAACTAGATGATCACCATGTAGTTCATGTAGTTTATTTGTATTGATCTATTTTTGTTGCATTTAATAAGCAGATCCCACTAATCTTTTTTTTTTTCTTTTGAACCATTAATAACAAACCACATCAGAAAGCCAAGAGAAGCATAGCCGCGTGCATTGGCCAGATTACAAGAAACAGAAACTACCTTGGGATTTGGAATAATCTCCATCTTAAGTGCATCGGCTTCCACTAGCCTTTTGATTGCTTTCAAGTTCACCCACCTAAATCATACATTACAAATGGTTTTTTAGAAAGGCATTCTCAGTGATTGTTAATTGTGTATCAAGAACTTTCCAGGAACAAGACTTACAAATTATTGGTGTTGAAAATTTTGAACTTCTGAATTGACTTGAATTCGTTGACCTGTATCAAACAAAGAATCACTTGTCACTTTACAAACTAAACTAGAATATCAATGTTTTTTTTTTTTTATTTGATAAGTACCGATTCATACTAGCTACTCTCAACTAATCCATGAGACAACTTATTATAACCTTTGGCCATGGAAAACTCAGCAAAATCAACTAACTCTATAACATTTGACCATAAAAGAACTCTATAGACATTTAATATCATAAGTAGACGACAACAAAAATTTGAACCCACAGCCTTCTAGATTAAAGGTGTGCCCTTTTGATTACTGGGTCGAAGATTTTATGTCTGGTTGAAATTTTAAGTTAAACACTGAACAGACATACCTACATCCAATCATGCATTTTTTAAAGCAGTACTATTCCTAAATGCAGGTTCATTAGCACCCCCATGTCCCTAAACTAAAAGAACTTTTGCTAACATTTCATGTGTTTCTATTTATGGTTCCTATGGCGAAAAACATGATTTCTTGTGTATAGTCTCGCATAATCTCAAATGTTATCCATTTCGGTACGTAGACCAAATGATACAATATGGTGGGTCTCGAAAAATCGAAGAATTACAGATTATGCATTGAGTTTCCGGCGGTAGATACATAATAATAATAATAATAATTAGTCTATGATAAGTATCTTCCATAATATGAAAATCACAGCTTAGTTCATACTTGAAAACCAAATAATTCTACCAAACTTGAAATAGCATAATCATCACTGATTTACTTACGTGTTCATCAGGGACCTGGGCAATTTCCAGTAGCTGCATCATGAAATGAAAAAGTGTTACAAGAAGCAAAATATTTATGGTCTGCAGACCACCTTAACAGGTGGTGGAAGAGAACAAGGAGGATATGGAAAAACCAAGCACAAGTGACAAAATGCCCATTTTCAACATAACCTTCATTAATATCAAAAATTTTACAAAAATAAATAAAATAATATAAAATTAGCCATAAAAGTTTCCAAACGAAAAGTCTTTAACATGAAAGGATTGCTGTAAATATGTACCTGAACCTTCCCTTCATAAGAAATGAGAGTACCACCCTTCACATCAGCCAAGGTTTTGGGTGTCACCTACATAATAAATAATGATAATTAATTTTATAAGCACGAAAAATATCTATGAGAAATTAATGAATGGGTCAGAGAAATCTTCTTTCACTCATGTTAGGACTGTGCTTATTTACGTACCTCCATGCAATACTCATTCTTGTTGTGAATCAAATGATTTAAGATTTCTATCATATCCAGAGTCAAGGACAATAATAAAAGCAGACCAAGGAACTGATTTCATGTTACGTGTAGGAGGCACAAATACAGTAAGAAATAAACTAGAGACTTAAAAAGTCGAGGCATCCACAAAATTAAATAGGGATACGTAAGTCCACAATAGCACCTAAATTGTCTGAGTTTGCAACAAAGACGTACTCCTTACCCTGCACAAGCAAAAATGGGAAGTAAAATATATGGAAACAGATATACATGGATTTATTTCAGCGAACATGTTTAGCGGGATCATGTGCAAATACCTGAGATATCAGGGCATCAAGTTTGTTACTGTTTTTCAAGGATGGGAAAACATCACCGTGTCCAGGAGGGTACCTTCACATGTACATAAATTAAAATGAAGACATCCTAACATATCTGAAAAGTAATGTAAAACTTGTCTACAGTATTTCATAACTAATATATAAACTTTAGTGGTCTTTTTTATTTCAAAACGTTCAAAAAGGGGTATGAGTTATTGGCACATCAAATCAAAACAAAAGTGGTCCTAGGCAAAAACACTACACTAATTTTAGTTGGAAAAGCCCAAAGAGACAAGTTGAGTGAATTATTTTGAGTACTAAATCGAATATTTGTCATCATACCATCCATCCTTGTCGGTACGCCCTTTGCTTGGGAGTGGAAGATAGTCATCAGCAACTAAACGTGGATATTGGCTCTGTTTATAATCACAAGGAGAGATAAACAATTTATTCCAAAGAATAAAAAAGAAGACATAAAAGGAGCTCACATATCTTTTGCATTGCACACCTGGTTAAAAGTATGGATTTCCACATTTGAACCTTTGTATTTTTCAACGATCTGATTTAAAGAAGAATTAGTAAAGCACAAGAAGTTGAGGAACAAATGGGAAATAAACATACAGATTTAAATACCTTCTGGGTATCATCGTGAGTATTAAATGAGTTCATCAGAAGCAAGGGAACCTTGCACCCGTATTTAGAATTGAGATTCTGCAAATCAAATATAAAAATCAATATAAATAAATGCGGGAATGTAAATAAATTCATTAAAGAAAATACATAAAGAGGGTGGGGAAGAAAACCTCTATTTGGATAACAATCAAGTCAAGAAATGTCAAACCATTCCGGACTTCAATGACTGACCTGCAGTGCAGAAGATAATAAAAAAACTAATTAATATGTTTACCTACCTTTTTTTTTTAATAAGAAACCACACTTTCATTGAGAAAAATGAAAAGAGATACAAGAAGTACAAAAGGAGCCTACAAAAAACAGCCCAGAGAGAAGGAGACCATTAAAGAAACGGCCTTAAATCCAAAAGAATTTGTTTACCTACATAAAGACCTCATGGTAAAGATTTAGATGATTAACAAAGTATGACATTAACAGGAATATCGCAACAAGTCCCCTGAACCTCACCAAGCCAAAAATTTTGGGAAGAATACTAATGCGCTCCTTCTAAATCTTTATTCTTTATACAATCCATTTTTTATTGAGAAACCAAATTTCATCAAGAAAAGAATGAAAAAATACGAAATTGCCAACAAAAACCGTTGACCAACAAAAGGAGCCAACCAAAAACTAAACTAACTATACAAGAAATGGCTCCAAGATCTAAAAGAGCAAGTCCTAAAAGATAATTATAGAATTCCTTAAAAACAAATACTGAAAAACAAGCATAAAATCTTACAGAAGACCAAACTTATTTCTTAGATTTGTTAATGCCTATAAAAATTATACTATTTCTCTCCAACCAACATGACTTGTTAATGCAATTTCCAACAATCGAGAAAAAGTGCAGAAGTGTAAACATTGTGGTAAACCTTACTTTGAGAAAAATAAATGTTTTGATTGTGATATTGTAATTTTCAATTTATTATTAACTGAGTTTAAAAAAAACTAAATCATGAGAGAGAGAGAGAGAGTTCAATTAATAAGAATCGACCATCATCAAACCAAAGGAGAGCACGGAACAGGCATCTTTCAATAATAAAATGAAACAAACGGATCATCAAGTGCATGATCAAAATTCAGCACATGCACAAGATGACATTTCAAGAAAAATAATATGAGGAAAGAAAATGGGTTGAAAAAGACATACTTAGGACCAGTGCAGCCCATTGTTGTCCCCAAACCTCCATTAAGCTTCAAAACGACAAGTTTGTCCAACAACTTCTTCGTTTCAGCAGGATCTACATTTACAAGGATTATATAAGCTTTTAGTAAGAAAATCTCATAAGAATCCAAGATGTAGATAATCCCAAGTAGTGGTCAACTCTGTCAAATGTCAATAAATGGAACGAAGGATAAAAATAAAGGAAAAGAAAGACCAAGAGTAGAATATTTTTCTAATTAATTATAGAAGCCAAAAAATGTTACGATTGATGATACCATTAGGTACGGGTGCCAAGGAGTCATAAGGAACCACTACTTCGTCTGTTGGAGTCTGGATCTTGCTCCATTCAACATGCTGTGCTTCCCCACTTCAACCCAAAAGTCAGAAAAATAAGAAGAAATTAGATTTCAG
>NW_019104512.1:587342-641639 GCF_001995035.1 Momordica charantia
GTTTCTTACAGTAATCAGAATGATCTCTTCAAGTACTTAAAATGCATGGATGAATCTAATACAATCTTGATAATCAGCGAGTAATTCAGAAGGCTCAGACAGAATGAGTCTAAATTTTTTTTTTCTCAGTAACTATTGATTGAACTGTGTTTTCTGTGTATCTATGTACACTTCTCACTACCTAAACAATAACAAAACTTTTTTGTGTTTCTTACAGTAATCAGAATGATTTCTTCAAGTACTTGAAATGCATGGACGAATCAATACAATCTACTCTATCTTTGTACAGATTCAACAACTTCAAGAGCTCAGTTACCTTGTCTTTCATGGCACCACCACAGCCAACCTGTAAAAGAACCAAAATCTTCTGGAAAGCACCCAATTGGGCTGCTTCCACCCTCACATCGTCCTCATCCCGCTCTCCACTTTTACAGAGCTTCAACAATATTGACAGACAGAATTCAGTGGATAACTCTGAAACTCTCAGGATCTTCTTCACCAATAGTGGAATGGTAAGTGCATTCTGGTAAAGCTTCTCTCTTCCTTGTTTGAAATCACAAATTCCATCCAGAATTCCCAAAGCTTTCTCGCATAGACTTTTCTCTGCATCTACCAGAAATTCTAGTAGCAGAGAGACCAAGCCCAGTTCCATAAATTTCAATGCCATTTTCTCGCTGATTTCTGATGGCAAAATCATGTAGAAAATGGCTGTGAGAGATGATCTTGTAGCTGATGAGCAAAGAGGCTCCTTGACGATGCTGACTAAAGCTTCAGGTACTCCTTCAATGGCGGCCAATGAATCGACGAATCTTTGATCAACCAAAAGCAACTCTTTCAGAACAAAAACTGCGCTCTTCTTGGGGGAAAGATCTTTGCCCACTAAGAAGGAGACTAAGCATTTCAAAGAATCTGCAGATCCGAGCTTAGATAGGCCTTCCATGGCGATTGGGAACATCCACACCAAAACCAACAAAATCTCCTCCAACAAACCCGCATGTTTCTCAATCGAAACACCGGCAAAATGCTCAAACGAAGCTGCTAAAACGTTGCCGGTTCCTCCACTCACGATACACCTCCGATTCCTCTCGCTCTCTCTTCCCCAATTCCTAATCTTACCCACCAATTCCCCGCACCTCTTCGAATCGGTCCTTTGAGTCGCGGCCGCGATTCTCGAACAAATCTCCGAAACTTCATACGGAGTGACTGGAATCCGCGGCGTCGGAATCCGCTCAATTCCGTAAGAACGATTCGCGACGCACCAATCTTGGATCATCCGCCGCAACGCGTGATTAGGGATTAGATCGAAACCCGTCAAACCCTGTTTCGTCACCGGGCATAAAAAATTCCCAGCATCAATCCACTTCTCGATGCTCTCTCTGTCGTAAGTAATCCCGGTGCACAAAATCACAGGGTCCTTCATCAAATCGAGGGAAATCGGACACAAAAAATGCGAAGGAATTTCAATCTCCGCACCCGAATCGACGCCCGGAACCTCTTTCTTCAACTTAGAAAGAAGCCCTAGCTTGTTCTTCCTCCATGACAAGATCATTGCAGCCTTCTCTGTCGAAGCCAAATCGAAAAACCCAGAAGAAAAAAGGAAGTTGAATACGAAGTTTGAATGCTCCTCTTCTCTGAAATTCAGCTGAGGAGGGAATCAATGGAGGGTTGGTTCTATATATCAGAAGGAGAGAGAGAAAAATTGGTTACGCGGGTCAAAGTTCACCGCTGGGAGATTGAAATTGAAACTTGTGATTCATAAAAAAATTGCTCCTGATTTAGAAATTGAGTTGCTTTTTGATCTTTGACTGGTATTTTGTTTGGTTCTGCGTGTTGAATATGTTGATAGAGGAAAGAGACGTAGAGAGAGAGAATTTCAAAATTAGGGTTCTTCTTATGTATTAAGGAACGGGACAAAAATTGAAATGTAGCCCAAAAAAGTAAAAGAAATTAAATCAATCTAACATCAAATCAAGCCCTAAATTGGGTATCTACCCTTCTATCTCTTGCACAATAGTCCCTCATATTTTGGATAATTCTTAATATTTTAAATTCACGATTTTGCTCTTAATTTATTAACAAAAATTCAATTCCTTTATAGAAAAGAAAAAAATAAAATAAAATAAAGTTACTTTGGTAAAAGTTTTGTTAAAATTTGTTTAGAAAAAGTTACCTTGTACAAAAGTTTTTTAGAAAAAGTTAAGGGATGATTAAATATTGTTAGATAATTATTTCGTTAATTTTCTTTTTGAAAAAATGATTGCTTGTTTTATAGCATTGGTATTGAAAATATACTTTGAGTTATTCCAAATTTTGAAGGAAAAAACTACTTTTTTTTTACTCCTAAATTTTAAAAATGTTTATAAAAAGTATGTAATAAAACCAAATAATTTAAAAAAAAAAACAGAAAATCAAAAACAAATAGCTATCAAACGATACCTAAATTTTTTGTGAATAGCATATTTTAAAACATAAACGTGTCGTCCATACGTTATTTGACGTATGAAATCCAATTTATCCATCCTCAAAATCCAACCAGCTGGTCATCAACATAATTCATTTCTTCAAGTGGCATGTCAAGTATTCAAATATATTAATGACACAATAATTTATTGAGACATAAAGCTTATAAAGTTAAACAAATTCTTTTTCCTTTTCAAAAATACCTAATATAAAATTTCCATGTTAATTATTAAGAATTTAAATGAAAGATGAAATGGAGAATTACCTAAAAGATTAGGATCACTTCTTCATTCGTTGCCCACTCCCAAAAATTTCCTCTCCGGTAAACAATCTTGAAAAAATAAAAATTTAATCTAACATTTTACATATATTTTGGAATAAGGTCAAGGCTACTGACGAGAAATTTATTCTCCGTCTTCTATCTCTAAAAAAAATTATAATCCCAAATCTCATATCCATTTAAAAGTATGGTGTATAAGCCGGTTCTGGTGTTTGAAAAGAACACTATTTCACACGAAAAGTCTAATATGATAAAAAGAATCTCTAGAGATATCCCGAAATTTGATGCCCTAATTTGAGGGATGCTAAAAGCTAAAACCATATAGTTGAAAAAAGCTAAATTGACCAGTCATACTATTTAAAACATTTATATGTTTTACAAATCAAAGTTAGAAATTGATTAGTTGTGGAAAGGGAAATGGAATAATGAGAGTGGTTAGCCTTAGCTGGTTATTTATTGAATACATCCAAGTTTTTTGACCGTTGACCGTTGAATATTGAAAATGCGATGGTTTGCCAGGCTAGGCCGGTTATATTCGGAGCCCAAAACCAAAATTTCCCGTTTTGTTTATTTTCAAGGTTGACCGGCTCACTCGGTTTTAGGTCGCTGCACCGACGTGTACCTCCGGGATCAGGTACGGGCAGGTGTAGCTACTGATCAAGATGCTTCATTTATGGACCGTTGGATCAATGTTTCCGTTGTGCATTGTGGGTCCCAGTGATTTTATTTTTTATTTTTTGTTATAATTTGGGTTGGTGATTAGTTGTACCCATCCGTTTTCTCTAATTAAATTATAGGTTAAATATATGATAGGGTCCCTAAATTTGTAGGTTTTTTCAAATTGGTCCTTCATCTTTTAAAATTCTTAATTTATACCTTGCGTGAAAGAATATGTTCAAATTTGTTAATATGAAGCGATGTGTTATTATATTACTGTTTTGCTATTATGTTTAGAAAGGTTGTAGTGCCATTTTGAACAGGAATGGAATTTGTTGATGGACGGTTTCGAGTTTCCTGATGAGCGAGTTGAGTTTTATGTGTCAAGTATCACCTAAATGACATATTCACTAAACAAATATGTTAATAAAATAATAATTTAATGATATATCAACTTTTCAAGTTTACGATGTTATCATAGAACGGTCTAGTTGAGAATTTTTAATACATTAAAGATAAAATTGAGGACAAAATTGAGAATTACCTAAAGTGTTGGGGTAAGTTGCTACATTTAACTTAAATTTTTTTTTATGCATTGGATAATTTATCCCCTATCAGTTTAACTTATGTCAAAGTGAGCATAGCTCAACGATGATTGACATATTCAAACTAATTAGTTGTTAATTCAATCTCACATCCCCACATGTTGTACTAAAAGAATATAGGATTAACTTATGATGCAACATTTCACAAAAGAAAAAACGAATGTGACATGCTTGTAAAGCAAACATAAACTTTAGGTGAAAAGATGTTTAAACGAGTATGAAGTTAAAAAGGGGAAGTACTCTTTTGATCCAACTTTTAGTTATAGGTTCATTTGGTTCTAATTTTTCAAAATCGTACATTTTTGCCCCTATCTCAAACGAAAAGATGATCGAATCAATGTGGCAAATTTGAGTTACAAAATCCCAGCTTTAAGGTTATGGCATAATGCAGTCCAATTGATAAACATCGATCTTAAAACAATATCCAGTATTCTTCCATCCAATTGCATTTTACTAAGATCTTCAAATAACATCATAATAGGGTTTAAGACTGCAATTTTCATCTTTTAATTGCATTACATGACTGGAATACTGCAATCTTAATTTCAAGTATAACCACGATAGAGTCTAACACCATGGTGTTCGTCCTCATATCGCATTACACAATCAACACTGTGATATAAAACTCTATTGTAGTAATAACCGCCCAAGAACCCCACAATCTATAGACTACGACAACCTATTTCCACAACTTTAGTTAGCTATATGAATCGATTCATACCTATAATGTGGGCTAGAAATACTTTACATTTATACTAAAAATAATGGGTCAAAACTATATTTAACAAAAAAAAAAAGCAATCCATCTCAACTCTAAAGCACAATCTTTTTTTTGTTAAATCTTAACAAATCTTTTAGTGGATGGATTACTTAAATTTTAAACCTATTTCTCAAAATCTGAGGAAAAGACCCAATTTTAAAACGTAGGGGCCAAATGCAAAAAACTAAGGACCAGACAAGTAGTTTTCCCAATTAAAAAAAAAAATAGAGTTTCACAAGAGAAAGCAAAAGGGAATCAATTATTTAAGGTAATATTAGGAGTGTTTTCAGGAAAGGTATTTTAAAGGTACTTATGAATGCTTTACAGCCAAACACTTACTTGGATGGAGCAGAAGCACTCATAGAAGTGCTTTCTCACCAAACTTTTTTTCCCTTTCTGGTACAGATACTTTTCACATAGCCCAAAGCACTTTCAATACATAACCTTAGAGCACCACCAAAAAAACACTCAATAAGCGCACAGCCTTTCATCAATCTCAAAAATGCTTTTGAAGAAGTCAAAAAGAAGGAACAGACAATCAAAATCAAAAGGCAGATATATTGACTTCTTGGTTTATATAGTTCTTGCATTGAGCATACATCACAGCAAAATCATAAAATAATTACAAAATTAGGGGAATTTCAATGTGGCGGAGATTAGTACCCAAAATTGCCAAAAGCATTTCCCGCTGTGCTGCAAATGGTATCCCTATTCTTGAACCTTCAAATATACAATTACTGGTCAAGGAAAGATTAAACTATTTCAAGTATCGACAGTATCAGAAGTGTCCTTTGTTTCAAAGAGGACAAGTTCCAACGACATTTCCTACTCGGTAGCAAATGGTATCCCCCTTCTTGTATCTTCGAATCCACGAATACCGATGCAAATACTAAACTGTTTCAAGCAATGACAAAACCAAAAGCATCTCTTATTTCTAAGGAGGGGAGTACAAGTTATTCACAAAATGGAATTCTTGGATGCAAACCTGTGTCTAAACACCTGTTTTAAGAACGAGTAAAAAGCTCTTGAAGGGAACCAACCATTCCACGGCGCCGTCCCTAAAATTTGTTGAAGTTAAAAAAGTTAAGTCCTCACGCATGTCTTTCTATAACTTGTGATGCTAAAATAATTTTAAAACGCTCACCTTCTCGTTATGAAATAAATCCTCAGCTATGGCTTCTTTTTCCTTGCGCTTTCTTTCTTCTTTCAAGGACTCTGCAATTTCCTCCCTCCCATCGCCATTATCCCTAGAAGAAAGCCATAAAATATTGTCAGGTTGACTTTTTCTTTTCTTTTAACATATCAGACTGGTAGGGGTGCCCGAATGGTAAGAACTTTGGAGGTTCGGAGATACCCTCCAGGTTTAAATTTAACAACTTAAAACTCTAATGGTCTCTTGAAGCTATCCCATAGAATCCCGATAGATACAGCTGCCCGAATGATAAGAACTTGGGATGTTTGGAGATACCTTCCGAGTTCTAGGGTTAAAGCTCCAGGTTCAAAATTTAATAACTTAAAATCCTAGTTGTCTCTTGAAGCTATCCTATAGAATTCCGGGAGGTAGAGGAGCCTGAATGGTAAGAATTTGGGATGTTTGGAAATACCTTCCAAGTTCTAGGGTTAAAGCTACAGGTCTAAAATTTAATAACTTAAAATCTTAGTTGTCTCTTGAAGCTATCTTGGAGTGTGCAAAACCTCTTAAGAATCAGTGGGTCGGGCATGAGTATAATGTAATGAGTGAGACTCCAATACTCTTTTTTTAAAAGAAAAAAGAAAAGAAAAGGAAAAAAAAAAAACTTACTTGTAAGGATACTTCGCAAATGGAACAAGGTTGTAAAAGCTATTCCCAGACTGAGTTTCTGTCTGCAAAAAAAGTTGAAGGGACATACATGTATATCAACCTCCATAAAATTTTTCATCATGTGCCAGCAACCCAAGAAACTTTCAACTGCTAAGCACAGTTAAGGCAATAATACTTTGCTTTTACTACTACTAAAATCCATATTCTAACAGTTGAATGCAAATATGATCATGATCGTCATTTGGTTCGTCATTTAAGACAGCAAAGCATATAATGGTCTATCAAAGTACATCTGTAATGATCTTTGAGATTTCTGAGATTAATATGAAGCAGTAATTTGTGCACCAATAATACATTCAGAGGCTAATACCTTTCTGAAGCGTTTGAAGTTTGTAACTCCACCGTCTTCTGCAGTAACTATTGTGGAGGGTTCCGTCACATGCCGCACAATTAAATTTTGATTAAATATAATGTCTAAATTTCTGTTGTCAGATTCATTGACCTTGTCTTTTCTTGTTTCAACGCTGCTGTAACCATCTTGGAATGTTTCATGGCTACCTGCTGATCCAGTAGTGGCATTGTTAACGAACACATCTGGTTTGCTTAAATATTCATCTGGCCTTTGTACGTTCGAAGCAGTATCAACTGGTTTAGCCGTTTCCACTTCGAGATCGGATTCTGCTACCACGGTCTCATCAGTGGAGCATGTAGAGGAACCAGGTTCTGCAAGGAAACTTTTTATTTAGTTAGATGAATTAATTAAAAATGAAGGAAAATTGACCTTCTTTACGAGTGATCACAATGAGTATATAAACAAATATACTACAAATGAAACTAGTAGTGAAGAAGTGAAGAAGACAACTTACCACAGGGTGATATCAAATTGTCTCTGTCCAGCTTTCCACTCAAAATAGAAGATATCAAGACCAACTCATTTATTTTATAATAAGAATCAACCTTATAAAATGAATCCAACTTTTCTGCTGATCCTTGAGGGGTAACAAATACTATCCGATCATTGTCTCCATTTCCAAGGTCCTACAAGAATTAATCATACAAATCAATTGCCCAACAGACAGCAGGTTCACAGAAGTGAGATAAACTAGAGAAATGAAATAAAAACTTCATGTCGTTAAGTCACTAGTTAAATTTAGTCTAATCAAAGACCACATAAGCCGCCAATTCATAGTTTAAGCTGAGAATAATATATTAGTATAAGCCGCCAACTTGAGGAGGATTGTTAGAGTATATATATTAGTATACTTTATATTATTGTAATAATACGTATTAATTTGTCATTTAGCTTCCTTTTCTAGGATTAGACCAACCTTGTATATTTGTCCATATATATAGCTTCAGTAATGAAAATAATCTTTATCGGATTCTCTCAAACCCTAGTGTTTACAATGTCGTTAAGTCACTAGTTAAATTTAGTCTAATCAAAGACTGCATAAGCCACCATTTGAGACATCTTCGCACACTATTCACATCTTAAGCCTCACGCCACTTTGGATCGTGGGTATTGCTTGATGGGTATGGACATGAAATACATATGAACATATGTACCTATATATATTAAATATTAATGAATTATTTGACTGACCATAAATCGATAGTGTATTAGTGGTGTATTAAGCACGTATTATTCAAAATACTCAATCTGTAATCATACGCAGTTCATGTTGTCAACCATAACCCTAAGACTATATTTCTGTCAGAAATAATTTGAACTAGAATCTTTTACATGAAATTTGTTCAGACAATAGTGTTTACTATTACCTCCGCCTTCATAAAGCAATTAGGAAAGAATGGATACAGTATATGTAAAAAGAGATAAAGCCTCGTACTTTGCTATCTGAAGAGAAGCCTTCAATGGATGAAACATTCGCACCACCAACTTGTTGCAATAACATCTTCAACCGATCCCCATACTTGTATTTCTATGACATAGGAATTTGAACATCTACATTAATGGAAGTTTAAACAATCCACCAAACGATTTATTCCCTAAGTTTCAAGAAATACACTGGCAGAAAAGAATAGTACTAAACACTCCACTCGTGTCCGTTAATTTTTTTGTCACAAAGGTAGAGATGACATGAGATTAGAAACTTCTCTTTTTCTTTCCTTTATTATTTTTCTTTTTTCCTCACAACTCCTACTTGTTGGGTTCTAGTTAACTAGGTATATCACAAAGAAAGCTAATTTTTTCAATAATTCATTCATCAAAGGGTTGTTACACGCCTCAGCAACTTTCGAGGAATGTGAAAATGAAAAAAATATAAATTGAAATGAAAACAAGAGCATTACCATATGTGTTGACCCTAATAAAAAGATGTATCCAATCAAACAGTTTTTACGAGTTTTAGGGTCCACAACTTTGACATGCATCCCTTCCACCGTCATTGTAGGATGATAGCTGATTAAAGAAGAACAAAGACAAAAGGTTGATGAAATGCAGGAGGTTCAGAAAATATTTACTGTTACTTAATAATAATTTGTTCCCAGTCAAACTTAAAAGGCTGCACTTACGAATCAGTGCATGGAATCTCATTGCATGAGGTTCTTCCTGCAAATAACTAGAGTATGACAATCAGTAACAATGCAGAATCTTGCTTTTCTAATCTATTTGTTGATAGCATGGATCTAGAAATAGAAATTATCAAAAATATCACCCTACATAAATATGAGAGAAATAATGAGGTTCTACACCAGTGCAGAAACTACAGTCTGTGCATAGATACAAAATGGAGAAGCATCTTCTTTATTCAACAAAGATGTAACAAAAATCGTTCTTGTTTCATGATGGCAGCCAACAAAAACATAAAAGCATAACAAGTAATTTTATGGATTGTTGAACTGAAGTGTGTTGAATGAACTAGAGCAAAAGAAACTAGTAGGACTATAGAGTCATCATATCTTAGCCTGAGGGTGTTATCTCTTTGAAGGCAGCTTTTATTTGGGTGCATAGGGACTAGGGAGTTGGTCTTCTCACTCGTCTCTATTTATTCTTCAGCTGGTTGTTTATGAACAAGCTTTTTCAACATTTTTTGCAGATTCTTTCAGAGTGTCTCAATCTCCCTTTTTGCTTGAATTATCATATCATGGACTTCCCCCCAGGTTGCTCTAAAGAGGACGTTGTTTTATCAATCAAGCAAACTTCTAGTTTTCTCCTTCCCAATTGGAGAATTAGTTGCCCTCTCTTGACAAAGAGCTAGCCAGAAATCGAGAAGAAGCTCTCCAGCTTTATTCTCTAATCTCAAGAAGCGGATTAGTTTGCTTAAAGACTATTTAGATGAGATCAAGGTCGATTTTGAGGAATCTTCTTGTTCGGATTCCACTTCGGGTTTAGGGTTTAGGGTTTAGGGATTTGAAGCTTTTTGGTATTCCAAGATTCATAGTTGCCGTCTTCGGAGTTCTTCAGTGGTGGCCCATGTGTTATATTGTCTTTATCTTTTCTCTATTTTGCATTGCTCCTTGTTGAGCTTGTCCATTATTCGTTCTGCTTTTTCCCTATTTTTCTGTCGCTTTGGGGATTTGTATCTTGAACAATTTTCTTTTCATATATCAATGAAATGAAAAGATGTTTCCTGTTAAAAAAATAAAGAGTATGCTCCTCCAAGGCTCTCTAAGGAAAAAAAAAAAACCTATTTGCTCCTGGTTTTTTCAGTGTTCTATTATTTGTATTTACCATATAAGTGTACACTATTCTAACTGTAAACTTCATTTGCTAGTCTTTAACAAGTATGTACCTGCAAATTCATCGAGGATACACAGAACACTGGAAAGTGGAAATTGAAGGGAGAAAATTATTTGAGTAAGCTTTTTATTTTGCCTCCTTTATTTTATTTAACCCATTAAAAGAATTTTTCAAAATGTTCAAGGAAAGTGATATTGAAAATTTTATAAATACTTTGAAGAGCTTCCAAGGGAAGCATTTAATTAGTGCTTCTAAATAGAAATGTAGAAAATATAGAAAAGCTGCTGCCCCTTTCTCAAAAGTCATCCCAAACACAAAAAAATCCAACTTGGATTTTAAGTCTTCAAACATAAAGCCTTGGTAAAATGTCTACCACTTGCATCTGGTGGGCACGACATGGGTCCTACAATGTGTTTGGTTAGGATTCTTTCAATGCACATTTTTTTGCATATTTATGAGATATTCCTCTAAACGTCCCGCTGCATCAGATCCTATTTATTAGGCTTATTCATGAAAATAGTTCCTTTTATTTAGAGTTGTACTCCTTTTATTAGTTATGGAAAAAATAAACTACAATCACTCACAGAAAACATCAAAATCTATCTGCATGCCTACATGACTTCACCATGGAATCATTATGTTAGAGTAAGTACCGTGAGGGAAAGGTGAAAAGAACCCTATTTAGGGAGTGCAATAGACAACCTGAGATCCAATGTGAACAATCAGTTGAAGGACGGCGGTGAATTCGTTCCCGGGCCTTGTACACGCCGCGTGTGGTGGATTCACAATCCACTGCCTTGATCCACTTGACTCATAGTTGTTAGGGTAGGGTAGTTATAAGTAGAGGGAGAAGTGAGTTTAGAGGTTAGGTAGAGTTTTGGAGTGTAGTTTTCTTAAGGAAGTCCGACTCTCTCGAAGTGCTTGGGGTTGATAACGTAATTTTACTTTTATATTTTAATACAATTTCATTGTTATTTTCTGTTCTCAAGACCAGGTTCCTATCATAACATGAGTGTGAACTGTGAACATGACAATAGAAGTTGACATCACAGTAAAAACAATTAACATATAAAGCACTTTTACCTCAACCCAACTTGAAAGAACAAAAGGTTTCTCAGCGATGATGGCATCAATTAGAGGTTCATTAAAAGACATCAGTTCCTCTACAAGAACATGTGTACACTCCAGACTATCATGGGAAGTAGAAGCACCTACATTTAAATAGACACTCTTTAAATTCAACTAAAAATACAAACTCAAACTATGTACAACGAGTAGATGTTGTTCAGCATAAACTATTTAGTAAATAATGATGATGAACTTGAGAGATGGCTTCCATCACACTAAAATATTCCTAATAGCAGCATCTGTCAGAACAGCCTCCTTAGCAAGAATGCATCACTCCTTGATGAACGAAAAGTGCGCAGTAAACATTCAAAGTGTAATAGCTAGAAAGGTTATATCTGGATCTTCCACCTGTTCTGAGCTAGAAGATCGTGGAAAAGTGCATGAGTTTCAAGTTGTTATGTCTTAAAACATCTTTTATTATTAAAAAAAAAAAATTCCTAATAGCAACATTGGTCAGAACGGCCTCCTTAGCAAGAATGCATCATCGTTGGTTAGCAAAAAGTGCACAATAAACATTCAAAGTTATCTAGAAAGGTTAATATTATGATTTTCCACTTGTTCTAAGCCAGATGATCATGGAAAAATTCACAAGTCTCAAGTTGTTCCGTCTTAAAACATACATTTGTAGCTGGTTAAATGTTGTTCATTTGCATTATTTAGGATTTTTTTACAAGAAATTTAGGAATTATTTACTTTAATTTATTTTATCCTTTTTATATTTTATCACTAATTTAAGTTAATCTATGAAGTTTAAATTTGTGATAATCTTCTTGAATATTTTTTATTTAGTAGCTTTAATAACATTAATCAGACAATATGTGAATTAAAAGGTTTTTGGTGCTATTCACTCTCTCTCTCTCTACCCTCTCTTTCGTCGACACTCTTCTATCTTCCCCTTCTCCCATTCACCTCGTCGGACCCCTCTCACACTATGATCATCCTTGCATAATCAATTTTGTTTTTTTGTTAGAGGGAAACAAAACTTTACATCGAAGTTATGAAAATTTTTACGAGCAGAATTACAAAGAACTCCCTTCAGGAATATAAACAAACCTCCCTTTCATAAGTTGTCCTTCTTTATTGGAATTTAACATTCAATTAAGTTAATAATTCTATGTATGAATAACATGATATTCAATACCATGTCTCCAAGGTTGTATTGAGAGATTTCAAGTGTTTGTTACAGTACATGCTAACACAAAGCAACTAAGCAATTACATAAGAAACGTTGGGAGTTGAAACTTATAACTAATCAGAATTTTTTTTGTAAAGAAAGTCGAAGAAGATCGGAAACTTCTTTATGACTAACCGATGGACGAAACCTTGTCTCTAAGCAGTTGTAATTGGAAGGACTCTGAACAGTGAACGTAAAACAGGAGTGGCACGAAAGAGAACCTGCAAGATATTATTATGACTAATAAGGTCTTCAAGCACAATGGGTGTTATAAAATCTTGTTAAAGGTAATGATTTGACTATAAAATGGTACTGTTTCCTCTCAGGAAACTACCCTTTTTCTATTTTAATTCTTTTAATAGAAACCAAGAAGTATATTAAAATTAAATAAGACTATACATATATTCACAGAAGAGAGAAGGAATAAGAGATCTTCTAGCTTAAAAAAATATATTTAAGTACGAATGACAAGAAACTTTGCCATCTATGCACTGAATAAGTAGCAAGAAACAGCACCTGATTTAACTGAGAACCCCGGTTTTAATAATGAGTCTAATAAGCCATATATAAAAAGCATATCCTACTTTTAATAAAGAGCTAGGAAATGAGAGCAATTAGATTAATTAAAAGATAAATCTTATCACGATTTTAAACGCTTCTCAGATTACCTGTAGGTTGCATTGCCAGATCCAAATGAAACCACATCTCCATCACACAAACTTGCTTCTTTTTTGGGAAGCTCGTGAATTTTCTCCTTCAACCCTGAATTCCTGCTAACAAATGTCCCATACTTGGAGCAATCGCTTATCCGCACTTTAGAGGAAACGTTGGATAAATAACTCCCATGGGAATTTAAAAATATCATAGCATCAACAACTATTTCTGCATGGATGCGAGAAACTCCTTTATCTTTCGTTATGGTCAAATCACAGCCTACAGGATATAAATAAGATCACAGAATGAGCAAATAACTGATAGCATGAGTTGAGAGACAAAAGGAAGTGACAAAACTTTTTTTTTTCTAATTTCCGTGTGTCATGTCGACTAATGAAGGACCAACCACCTGACCCTAATGCATTTGATTTACGAGGTAACTTGTAGATTAAATCCTACGTAGGTGGTCATCATGGTTTCACCCGACAAAACTTTTAAAATACAGAATAAACCAAGAATATGCCATAAAATTCATCATTTAGAAGAACGTTACTGCGTCAAATGAAACTACAAGCATAAGCAACATGATTTAAACCGGCGAAATACCTTTGCGACCCACTTTATACTTTCCAGGAGCAAAAATATAGAATTTCTCCTCGCCTGCGACATGCATTTCATTATGTAAATTATCAAACCAAACGAGAAATGACGATTCTTCAGACAGTAAGCATTGAAACCCAGTATTGAACTCTTAACAATTTGCCCAAAGTTATTCTACTAAAAAGAAGGGGAAAAAAGCTACTCTTTCAGCAGCAAGGAAGAAGTAATTTTGAGAGCACGAAGAAGGAAGGGACCTGAAAGAGGATCGACGGGGAAGAAGCCCCAAACCATATTTTGCAGTCTTGTCTGCTATTGTTTAACAATTGGTATGGAATTCCATCGCAGAGAAGAAGAAAATATCAGAAGAAAGAGGCAGGTTGTATCAGAATCAAGGATTTCTATGGAGGAGGAAGGAGATTTATGGGTTGAAATGTGACAAATAAAACTTTACTAGTTTTGAAATGTCAAAAATTTTCCCTAATATGAACTAAAAACAAAAAAAAACAAAAAAATATATACCTCCACTGTAATGGCATATATCTAATTTATATGAGGTCGAAAGCTATCCTACTAGTTGTACTAAAAAAATATTTTTTCCATCACTTTTATTAAATTTAAAAACTTAAAATAAATATCAAACCTTATCTTCGGTTAAGAAGTAGTGACTTTTCGAACCGTTGTTATAGGCTCTCACATGTTATTATATTAAAATAAAAAATAGAATAAAGTAAAATGAATCCCAGAATCCAAATCGAGGTTTAAAATTTTAGAAATGATCTTAAAACTACTCGAAATTTAATTTTTTCAAATAAAATAAACGCAGAGGTTGAAGCCCGCATTTCCTTAGACAAAGACTCCGTTTTTTCCTCTTTCAAAAAATTGACTATTTGTCCCTCTGTTAGAGGTGTTCCAGAAATATCTGCGATCAAGAAAATAGCTCGACGAACAAATGGATCGAATCGAATTGGAAAATGAAGAACTTGAGTGGTAAATATTGTTTTTCTATTTATAGATTATTATAATTACATTATATTTTTTCTTTTGAGTTCAATAGCATGTGAAGGTGAAAATTTGATTTTAACTTTTTGACTGGATATATATGTTTTAACTAGTTGAACTATATTTAAATTGATATACTTTTTTTCAAGGAAACAAATTGTTATGATTATACTATGCATAAGCCAACATGAACTTAGTTTAGCAGTAATTGATATTTATCTCTCGATTAGGAAGTCGTGAGTTCGAATCTCTATACCCACTTGTTCTCTACCTTATAGGAGAAGAGTTCAAGTATCCAGTCAAAGATTAATTAGAATATTAGTCTGGAAATGCGACTCTAACAGTTAGGTTTCGAGAGGGCTATATTAACCTTGGAAATCGGGAAAGAAGGAGAAGAAGGAATAAGATTCTTGTATAAAAAAAATTGTACCATACATAAATATGTTGATGTAGGAGATAAATTTAGGGTTATTATCTGTATTGTTTTCTTAAAAATAAAAAGTATAAGATTTGGAAGTTGTTTCATTTTTAATCTAAGTGTTAAAAAATAAATAAGTATGAAGTGAGTGAGTTTTGAATTAAAATAAGACTATGAGAAATAGTCATCGACGTGATTGTTGTAAAGCAATGCATCTTAAAGAGCATTGAGATGAGGTTGAGACAAGGTGAGTAAGAAATTTTCATATGGGAGCTAGAATTTTACTTCTTTTTAACTACATATATAATGTTTCGAGATACCAAATTAGAGAGACGTAAAAGTTTAAAATCTTCTCTCTTTTATTTGATCCATCTTTAGACGAGGTTATCATCTTACATGAATCTCCACTATATTTCAAATAAATAAAAATCGATGCGTAAATATATTATTTTAGAGTGTATGTCAAGCATCTTCAAATCTCATCCAAACAAGGCAAATTTGAGTCAAAACACAAATTTACCTTTATGTCGATAATATGATTAATTTGGTGGCTTAAGCCTTTCAGTTGTCTGTCTTTTAATTTATAATATTTTTTTCTTATAAATTACGAGTCTTCTCATTTATGGTAAGTTACAAGTTTTTTATTTGGTTTAGGACTCTTCATATGATTGAGAGGTGGTATATGAAACATTGAAATTATCACTTGTATTCAAATTTTGAGATGTAATAAAATGAGTCTTTAAGTTTCTTTTAGCCAATAGCTAATGGATTTTGCAATATTGTGATAGTTTGAATGACAAGGGAGGTTTGATCAGGTATATTACTCGTAGAATGATTCGAATCTCAATCAAGGAACATGTATTATTGATGTGATTTATTAAGGCTTGTTTGTTTATAGCAAAATCTTTTAGCCGTTGGATACTGTTTGAGTTAGTTAGTTAAGTGTTGGTTATTAGGACCTGATGGCGGGAAGAAACACAGAGACTTCCGACAAAGGACCCGCAGTGGATTCTTCTCAACCTCTGTCCCCAAAATTTGCTACGGAGCGCTTGCTGTTGGTAGAAGATTCATTGGGGGAGGTTCGAACTAGCGTTCAGACAATTCATGGTCTGATGGAGAACCTTTCAAAACACTTGGAAAATATTGTGTTCGAGCAAGAACGGCTGCGTGAGGACCTTGGTAATCGCGGCAGACAGCTCGAACAAGAACGGGTTCGACAGCCACGAAATCGTTCGCCATCCCCTATTGTGATTCGAAACCCGAATGGACATGGTCGAAGATATCAAGAAATCCAATTGCGAAATCAAGATTCAGACTCATCTAAGGAAGAAGATGTCTTCATTTGGGGAAATCACCACGCTGACAGATTTGATGTTCACAACAGGGGAGGAGTGCGGACCGATTATACGATGAAGATTGATTTTCCGACCTTCAATGGGAAGTTGGGAATTGAGGCATTCTTGACCTTGTCGAGAATTTTTTTTGAATATACTAATACGCCAAAAGATAAGAAAGTTCGTTTGGTCGCCTTCAAACTCCAATATGGCGCATCAGCGTGGTGGGATCAACTGGAAGTCAACCGACGGCGCCTGGGTAAACGCCCTATCCGTAGCTGACCTCGTATGCTTCGACTAATGCGCGAGCGGTTTTTACCTTCCAACTTCGAACAACTACTCTATCAGTAGTACCAGCGATGCCGCCAAGGAACTAAGTCTGTTGCTGACTACACAGAGGAATTCCGTCATTTAGGAACTCGTACAAATCTTTCAGAGTCGGAAGATTACAAGATTTCCTGTTTCTTGGATGAATTGCGTGATGATATCAAAGATCAGATGGATACTCAGCTAATTGGACTACTGACTGAGGCCATATCTATTGCAACTAAGGTGGAAGAGAAAATTGAGCGCAAACGTAGTCGAGCGACTCCACGACGTCCGGTATGGGACAAAGCACAAGGTACTAAATTTCCTCCTTCTGAACCTTCTTCTTCTTTTGTTTCAATGGGTGCCCCTGTTTCTTCAGGCTTCAAATCAGAGGACAACATGCCTAAAATTTCTGGTCCGGGTAAGCCTATTGATCCTATCATTCGAAAGGGTCTGACCCCTTATGCTCGCCCAAATTTGGGCAAATGTTTCTGTTGTGGCCAGCTAGGACATTTGTCCAATAAGTGTCCCCAACGACGAACTGTGGCCATGGTGGAGGAAGATGATATACCAATCGAGGATATTGACCTTGATCTTCCTGTGAATGAGGATGTTACTTACATAGAACCAGACGAAGGGAATCTTGTTAATTGTGTTGTTCAAAGAGTCCTTTTGGCACCTAAGATAGAGACCCCTACTCAACGTCATGCTCTTTTTCGAACACGCTGCACTGTCAATGAAAAAATATGTAACATAATAATAGACAGTGGCAGCAGCGAAAATATGGTGTCTCAAAAGCTTGTCTCGGTCCTTACTCTTAAAATGGATGCGCATCCCCAACCTTACAAGGTTTCGTGGATTCGAAAAGGCGGGGAAACACCTATAAGTTCAATATGTACCGTGCCTTTAAGCATTGGGAATCACTACAAAGATCAAATTATTTGTGACGTCTTAGACATGGATGCTTGCCATATCCTTCTTGGATGTCCCTGGTAATACTATCTTCAAGCTATTCATAAGGGGCGCGAGAATACGTATGAATTTTATTGGATGGGTAGAAAGATTGTACTCTTACCATCCTCGTCGGATCCCAAACTAAAAAAGGACCCGTCCACCTCCACAAACCAACTGTTTACTGTTATCCGTGGGAAAACCTTTTTACAACGTAATGATCCTCTGGTGGTGGCATTGATTAATAAGGGAGACATATTAGAGCCACAACCACCTACTACTCACCCAAAGGTACAATAGTTATTATCCAAATTTGCGTCCCTTACCAAGGATGCTTCCGATCTACCATCTTTAAGAGACATCCAACATTGTATAGACCTCATTCCAGGGGCTGCTTTACCGTATCTACCTCATTATAGAATGAGTCCAAAGGAGTATCACATTTTACATGAACAAATCCAAGATCTCATTTGAAAGGGGCATATTCAGCCGAGCCTTAGTCCTTGCACTGTCTCCATTTTACTAGCTCCTAAGAAGGACGGCTCGTGGCGAATGTGTGTTGATAGCCAAGCCATCAACAAGATTACTATTAAATATCATTTTCCTATACCCCGATTATCCGATCTTTTAGATCAACTAGTGGGGCTCAAGTCTTTTTCAAGGTTGATCTTAAAAAGTGGGTATCATCAAATCAGAATTCGACCCGAGGACGAATGGAATACATCATTTAAAACCAAAGAGGGACTCTTTGAGTGGTTGGTTATGCTATTCAGATTGTCCAATGCACCAAGTACGTTCATGTGGCTCATGAACCAGGTTTTACATCCTTTCCTTAATAATTTTATTGTTGTTTATTTTGATGATATACGTGTGTATAGTAAATCCGAACATGATCACTTACAACACCTACATGATTTATTTCATACCCTAGAACAGAATAACTTATATATAAACTTGGCCAAATGCTCTTTCATGACTTCAAATATAGCATTTATAGGATTTTTTTTCAATAAACACGGCATCTCAATTGATCCTTCAAAAATTAAAGCAATTCAACTATGGCCTACTCCCACATCTCTACGTGATGTTCAGTGTTTTTTAGGATTAGCATCCTTTTATAGAAAGTTTATCAAACACTTTAGTACTATCGCTACCCCTTTAACCGAGTGTTTGAAGAAAAATAAATTGGTTTGGAGTACTGAACAAGACACTAGTTTTCGGGACCTTAAAGAGAAACTGACCTCCACCCCTATCCTCGACCTACCTGATTTCTCACAACCCTTTGAGGTGGCTGTGGATGCATCAAGAATTGGAATATGAGCTATATTATCTCAAAAAGGACACCCTATGGAATATTTTAGTGAAAAACTCGCTCCTTCAAGACAAAAATGGTGCACATACAAACAAGAGCTATATGCCTTAATCCGAGCCTTGAAACAATGAGAGCACTATCTGATTGGAAAAGAATTCATCCTATATACAGATCATTTTTCCTTTAAATATATACAAACTCAAAAGATCATTAATAGGATGCATGCTCGTTGGTTATCCTTTATGCAAAAGTTCGATTTTGTAATTAAACATCAAGCAAGGATTACTAACAAAGTCGCTGATGCTTTGAGTCGGAAAGCTAGTCCCCTTACACTCCTTGCACGTCAAATAATAGCTTTTGATCATTTGCCAACATCCTATGAGCATGATAGTGACTTTCATAGCATCTGGACACAATGCAATCAGCATGTCAACTGCAACGATTGCTACATTGTGGATGGGTTTTTATTTAAAGGGGATTGTTTGTGTCTTTCCCATACATCCCTTCGGGAGTCAGTGATCCAAGACATACACAATGGCGGTCTGGCGAGCCACTTGGGACGAGACAAGACCCTTGAGCTTGTCACAACTCATTTTTTTTTTTGCCCCAATTACTCAAGGATATCAATAACTTTGTCAGCCGCTGCTTTATATGCCAGACAGCTAAGGGACACTCCCAAAACACAGGTTTATACTCCCCTTTACCAATTCTTAAATCTATTTAGGAATACCTATCAATGGACTTTATACTTGGTCTACCGAAAACACAAAGAGGCTACGATTCCGTGCTTGTTGTTGTTGATCGTTTTAGTAAAATGTCTCATTTTTTACCATGTAAGAAGACTTCGAACGCTATCTATATAGCTAACTTGTTTTTTCGAGAAATTGTAAGACTACATGGCGTTCCCTGTACCATAGTATCGGATCGAGATGTCAAATATTTAAGTCATTTCTGGAAAACTTTGTGGAAGAAGTTTGACACAGGTTTAAAGTTTAGTACAACTAGCCATCCACAGACCGATGGGCAAACGGAGGTCACTAATAGAACATTGGGCAACCTAATACGCTGTTTGGGAGGAAACAGGCCAAAACAATGGGATCTTACACTTGCCCAAGCTGAATTTGCTTACAATCATATGAAGAACCGGTCCACAAGGAAGTCTCCTTTTGATATTGTGTATACAAGGCTCCCTAGATTAACATTAGATCTTACTAATCTTCCCTGTACTGTGGATTTTAATCAGGAAGCTGAACTTATGGCAGAAAGAATTGTGGAGCTGCACAAAGAGGTGACCGAGAACCTACTACAAGCAACAAACTCATATAAAGCTGCAGCAGATGTTCATAGGCGGGCAAAGCAATTTAAACCTGGAGATCTTGTTATGGTCTACCTCAAGAATTCTCGATTTCCTAAGGGAACTTACTACAAGCTACACAATAAAAAAATTGGCCCCTTTGAAGTTCTCCAACAATATGGCGACAATGCGTACTGGATCAACTAACCAAAGGACCTTAAGATTCATCCCGTCTTTAATATAGTCGATATATATGAATATAGGGCGGCCAATGATTTTGTGCTCGCTAAATGACACTAGAGGACGAGTTTTTTTTAGGCTGGGGAATTTGATGTAGTTTATTAAGGCTTGTTTGTTTATAGCCTTAGCCGTTGGATATTGTTTGAATTAGTTAGTTAAGTGTTGGTTATTCAACTTCCTATTTAAAGCCATTTGTATTTTCTAGTTGGATAAGATAGATTTTACTCTTCTTGGTTTTACACCAATTATGTAATTAACATATTTGATCAACGAGGTAATTAATTTAGTTTTTACTTTCTTTAAGTTGATTCCATAATCGAAAAGCCACAAAGACCAAATATGTGATCAAATACCTTTTGTTTATGAGAGACATTTTGATTATGAAATCAACCCAAGAAAATTAAAAGCTGAATTACCTTAACTTCTTTCTTCGGTCCATCCTTGGATGAGGTTGTGATAGGCGAACAACTCTCGACATATGCATTTTCAAGGCCACATTGAGACTACCAATTCCATCATTCATTCATGTCGTGTTTTACACCTTCAACTTTTTTTAAAGGAAGAAAATTGTCATTTCACTTCTAGAGTGGATGATCGAACCGTTGACCTTTAAGATGAGATAATATTAAGGTGTTTATTTACTTGAGCTATGCTTGGTTTGACAATTGTCATTTCACTGTACCTTAGAAACATTTGAAAACGAAAGCGAAAACATCACTCTAGGAGTTTTTATTCTATGTATATTTTTACAATCATATGGGTATGTATGTTTCTATATGTATATGTATATGTGTGGGTATATATATAACTTAGTAAGTCCAAATTATTCTTATACCATGACTCTTAGGACATATCTGTAAAACTACTATAACGTCATTTTCTCATACGTTCATAGTATTACTTTCACATGACACTCAAATAAACTCACTCTAATGGACTTAGCATCTCGTGTAACAATTCTCTTCAAATAGGATTGTTAAGAGATTTCTAACTTGAATATAAACTTCTATTGTATCCTTCAATCATAAATTTGGCTATTCTCATATACCCTCTCATTCAAGTAATCTCGAAGAATAAAGAATGACCGATAACAGTTGCTCACCACCGTGGAGTGTTGTGTTTGACAATTAAGAGATAAATGTAAAATCAAAATGAGTTAAATTTTCTTTTTCCAAGGTAATAATCCAATTATTAAAAAAAAAAAACTGTTGATCTGAAAAAAAAAAGTGAATTATATATGAATGGACGTGGTCAATTCAATTGGTGAAGCAATCGTCAAGAAACACACAAACACAGATTGAGAGGAGACGCGAGAGAGAGCGAGTCTACTTTCGTTCCCAAATTTCTCCATTCCTTCTTCAAAGGTCCATCCATGGCGTCAAAATTGATTCCTCTTCTTCTCCTCTTTCTTCTCCCCATTCTCCTCTCAATCTCCGCAGATGCCCGCCCTTGCAAATCGCTCTTCGTCTCCTTCTCCCTCCACCGTCACCGAACCCTCGATTCCCGCGATCCCTTCTCCGAAATGGCCATAATCGTCGACATCACCGAGTTGAAATCCTCCTCCGCCTCGTCTTCCGAGGCGCTCTTCCACAGCGTCGCCCAAGACATCCTCCAATACGATCTCGCTCGCCCGAGAGCTGTTGCGACCCAACCCCACCCTTTACAAGACTCGCCCTTGGGGTTTTCCTACGACTTCAGCTCTCTCCGTGATCGCACCAAGGATATTCTCAGCGTAGTGGTGGCTCTGCTATTCGGCGTCGGGTGTGGCGCTCTCACCGCTGCCACTATGTATTTGGCGTATTCGTTGTGCGCCTCCCGCTTCGGCTACCGCTCCTCTGTGTATGGGGACTTTGGTGATGAGGATGATTACAGCGATGATAACAAAGAAAACATCAAGAAGATGGGTTACATCAAGGTCCCCGACGAGGTTGCCCCTGTTAAGCCTGTGGTATAACCAACTATAGATGTGTTCGGTAACTTTGGTTTGTTGATCTTTGTTACATGTGGTTTTTATAATAAAAATTATACTTATGCCCGTTTACGGATTGTAATTGTCTAAGTCTCAAGCGTAACTTATGAGATATTATGTGAAAACTCTGTGCTTCATTGCCCTTCTTCTTTGAAAACTGTGTTCGTGAACATTATGTTTCCTTGTCGGATTTCAATGGGGATTTGTTAATGTCTTGCATTTACCTGCCATTGCTTTTGATCGAAAAGGAGAGTACAGATAATAGTTCTACAGGCTTTCATTAAACTTTAATTTGGGATCTTTCATCTTGTAACGCCCACCCCCCCTTCCTATTGTAGTCGGAATTTGTTATTATGTTACTCTTGGTGGTATAGACTTAGAACCAGTTAGAATATGTTCATAGTTCCCTTTTCCATGGTTGAGAACAGCTCGCTCTTCGGTGCTCTATTTGACTAATTCCTCCTTACGCTTACTTGCCTTCCTTCAAATTTTCTTAATCAAAGCTTAGTTTTTATTTAAAAAAGCCTCAGTTATTTTCATTTTTTAATACTATTTCTAAAAAAAATTGGTTTGCTTTGTGTTGAACAAAGTCACAGGTTTGAAAATTAATGGGAAATAAAAGATTTGGGTAGTTTTAGTGGTTGAAGGAGCAAACTTTAAACTTAGATGCTTTAGAAGTTACAGTTCAAATGGTGATAGGTTGGTAGCTAACCTATCTAGGATTTTTACGAATTTTTTATTTCAAATATTGTAGAGTTTGATGATTGACACACAGGGTTATACAAGGTGCATGTAAGCACAGGAATGACATATGCAGCGGGTATTATAACTGGAGGGCTCATTGTCTAGCTGCTGATTTGTGTTGTACTCCATCCGCCTTTCACTATGTATATATTCTCTTTCCACTTCAATCTTTCTAGTTGCTAAAAAGTTTTAAGCTAGTTTTGGGGACTTGTATTTTTAGACCTCTATAATGGTTACTTATTCACAAAATTGTTAATTTACACTTCTTTTTCGTACGATGGTTTGAAACAACTTTCATTTCCTTTTTGTACTGCCATAGTATTATTATAATTTATTGATTTCTGAAGGTTGTTAAATGTCATTCTTTGATTATATCTGTATCAATATCATAAAAAGTGAGTGTCTTTTTATGTTTTTGAGTAACATACGGAGCAGTTGATGCTGGGCTAAAGGAAAGCCAACACCTTTACTGATAATTGTACACTATCTAAGACTGAATTGTTTTTGTAGTTTATAGGTTTGGGGCTAAGAGAATTCAGAAATTAATTGATGGTCTAGGAGGAGACATGCTTCTTGAATTCTAATATTTTGATAGAAGTAAATTTGATGTTCAATGAGATTCTAACCGAACCTATTAGTGAGGTTCTAACCAAGATGCGTCTATTGCTGGTTGAAAACTATTTACAAACCCCCTCTTAGGCCTGGGTTCACCCCAGGCCATGGAGAATTTCTGGAAGGCCTCCCTTCGGGGTAAAGCCCTACAATAATTAAAAAAAAAATTGATGTTCAATGAGATGTCTATCATTTTCCAGATTGCCACATCGGTAGGAAGAATCATTGGCCAAGGTCCTTTGATATTCATCTTCTTAAACCATATTGTTGTAAGGTTTTCCCCTCGTGTAGAATGATATGGACAGACAACCACCCCAAGAAGGTTAAGGTTTTTCTGTGAAGTATGTTGCAGGAAGGTATTAGCCCACAAGATAAGAACCAAACTAAGAACATAAGCTGAAGCATCTCTTCTTCTTCGTGTGTGTTGTGTGAACAAGTTTCTGTTAATGCAGGCAACTATCCATAATAGATGAGGTATAATTTGTCCCCAAAAATCTTAGAGGACAATATTAGAAAGTCAAAATAATGTAGAAATTCTCTTAGACTCCCCTTTCTTCTTGAAGACCCCAACCCTCCATATCTGTATTGGCTCCTCTGTTTATCGAAGCCTGAATACACAGGATAAACTCCAAAAGAATCCCCAGTCTTCAGGAGGAAGAAACTCTGGAGCATATTTTTCCCCACTACCATTTCAATGCCAGAGGTCGGGTTTTCTTTCAGAGGAAATTTTAGTTTTATCACTATCCTCTCCTGTGAATATTAGTGAGTTGTTTGAAGTGCTTTTGGGTTGGTTATTGGAAGACAGATAAAATGCCATGGAAGTCTGCTGCGAGAGGAGGAATTTTGGTGATAGAGTGAAGTTCTTGGATAGCTTTGGTGATCTTGTAGCCTTCATAAGGAAAAATTCTTTTGTAGTCACATTATTCTGCTAATCAACCTCTATTGGAGGTGCTACATGAAATACTTTTTCTAGGCAGGTGCTCTCTCTACCCCTGAACCTTAGGTCATCGTCTCTGGCATCTTTGAACAACTTAGTTTCTTATTAGAAAATGAAGAAGGTTTCCCTCCTATTAGTAAACCCTGTGATGGATGGTGCTAAATGTAATTTTCAAACGTATTTTGAAATTATTATAATGGTTATGATTTTTATTAGGTTCTTTGTTATTCTGTTAACCAATATCTTAAATGAGAAAATTACTTGAGATATGCTCTCCTTAAGTGGCATAACCTTTAGTTGGAAACTTGGAATAGAGTGTTGAAGATGTTTGTAGAAAGACACAACTCAGTTGTTCATATTTCAGTTATTCAAATATCATAGAATTCATAAATATTGTTGTGTTTGTTGAACTCTTCTTGGCTAAATGGAATTCTTTTCTCTTTTTTAAAGAACTTGTTTTGGAAAATTCCCTGTTTTGTCACTTTCTAGTTTAATTATTTAACTTCTTTTTGAGCTTCTCCATGACTCATTTAAGTGGTCAGAAGTGCTATTTTTTAGACTAGGATCATCTATTATAACTTGCTAACATTAGTCAGTACATTACATTTTAAATAATCAAATGGGAATGTGGAAGCAGATGCTTATGTGTGCCTTTACAAATGGAATTGCTGAAGAAAACCATTCGGAGACAAATTTTAGGATATAAACTGCTCTAATGCCCCTTCCCCCAATTTTTAGTGTCTGTGAATCGTGAAGATGTAGCAGGATTCCCTCCTTTTGAAGTTTATGAGTTTACATTTCTTGTTGGAATGTTCTATGAAGCTCGATTTTCATTAGTTATTTTATGATTTGAATGAAGTGTTCTATCTCTTCATGCTCTCATGACAGTAGCCAAAAACAGGCTTTGGTGTTGAGTGAAGAAGTTTGAATCTTCAATCCTCCTCTGTCTTCATCAAATCTTGAATGGTAAAGCAAGAGTGGAGTTCATTGGCCTTCAAGAGCTTAGAGTAAGGGATTCTCTTTCCCTTGTTCCCGTTCGTGTTTGTGGGTTCATAGGTTCTGGATAGATCTAATTAGAACAATGTTTGCGTTTTTGAGAAATTCATGGCAAGGATGAACCCTTCCCTTGATACGTGTCCGTGGGTTCATAGGTTCTTGATAGATCTAATTAGAACAATGTTTGCGTTTCTGAGAAATTCATGGCAAGGATGAACCGTTCCCTTGTTACGTGTTCGTGGGTTCATAGGTTCTTGATAGATCTAATTAGAACAATGTTTGCGTTTCTGAGAAATTCACGGCAGGATGAAACTACAGTCTTTAGACTATACATACCACCATTGTCTGTTTCGTGCAAATGCAAAACAGAAAAAGATTATTGATGAAATAAACTACAGGTTTTGGTTTGAAGCATGTTGGTTCAATTTTTTTAATGCATAAAATTGAAAAATAGTTAGTTGAGGTCAAATGAATTAAGTTTACATAAAATCTTGTCTCAATTTGTTCTAAGCATAAGTTTCTTTCGGTAGTTATTGTTTTAAGAAGATTAGCAAAAAATATTAATTTCTCACTTTTTTTTATTGTAATATACAATGGACAATAACTATTAAAAGAAAAATGAAAAATAAGTAATTTTGAATATTTAATTTCTTTAAAATTAATTTGCATACAAAACTTTTATGTAGTTAACTTAAAACTTCAAAATAACAACTATCAAAATTTTATTTTTCTTTTTATACGAGGAACCATTACTAAAATATACTCTCTTTAAAAACAAAAAACATAAGAAATACTTTAATTTTAGAATTTTCACAAATAATGAAATTCTATGCATAATTCAAACTTCCTCGCATACAATAAGTCCTGAAATTTAAACAAATGATCAATAGATTTTTTAACTTGCAATTTTACATCTAATAAGTTTTTACAAAATTGACAGGTCACGAGTTTTTACAAAATTGACAGGTCAAAGTTACGTGAGACATAAAATTCAATTGTGTATAAATAAAGCTACCTATTTAAATAATGTTGAATAGATCAAAGACTTTCAAATACCTATTCAATATAAAATAAAGAAGAATTTAGAGATCCTCAAAAAAAGGAAAAAACAATAAATACCAATAAAAAACTTATATAGAAAGCAAATCGACCTCCCAAAATCCAAGAGCATCTATTTAGCCTCCATTTTTGAGAAATCTATATTCATGATAAGATCAAAAGGAAACAACTATATTTCTCAATCAACAGATTAACATCGTGGTAGCAATGATGACAAGGAAAAAAAGAAAAAAGAAAAAACTGACTCGAAAAATCCAATCAATCCAACCCGAACCGTACTCTTACCAACCTTTTTTTCCTTTGAATCTTCACTTCTCGCCTTCTCGGGCGATTTCTCATTCTCTTAATTTTGTTGTCTTCCATAGCTCTCAATAAAAATGGCAGGATAGGGAAAGATGGTAGATCTATTACAGACTCAAGACTATAATGATTTGTGTTTCAAAAGGTAACAGTTGAGAACAAAACTTCCACTATGAAAAAGTAATGTCGACATGACAAGAGATTTGAAGTCTCCTCTGAAGTCTCTGGTTTCCATTTTTAGTGTAAAGACCTGGTGCTTTGCTTCTTCGTTCGCCTTGAAAATATATAGAAGCCACAACCACAACTCCGCAAACTATTTACAGAGTTTGTATTTTTTTTTTAAAGAGGGGTATATATACAAACATTCCGTACAAAACTGATAAAATGAAGCCAATCCAATCAATTAAAATCAACACACATTTACAAAACCATCCAAAAATCTTCGAAACCACCTGCATGGAGCATACAAATCATGAACAGGAAAATCAACAGCAGGAACAGCAGGAATGGCAGAAAAATTATGGGGTTAAGTGATATATGCAAGGAAATTTCTGGCCCACAGATCCAGGTTAATCAATCTCCATTTGATTTGATTTTAAATAATGGATTCATTTGTGTAGTAAGAAATTGCTCATACTGCTTCCAGCATGCGTGCACAGATGATTTTGGTACCAAAACTACTTCACCGTATTTAAGAGTCTAAGACTCAAAATCATAGGCTGAAGAGATTTTTTTATGTTCCACAGAATCTGAGCTATCAGTATTTGTAAAGAACAGGTATTGTCAACAGTGATAATGTCATGTTTTTTGGTGTTATGTTCCCCATTTTGATGACATGATCCAGGTTGAAGACAAGAAAATTTACATACTAAATTCCTTTAAAAATGCTTGTGGTGGTGGGGGTGGGGTGGGGATTCAGAGATGGTTGAAAAGCTTACTCTTCCAGTGCAATTTGACAACACAGGTGAGGTGAAGAGCTCAAGGAGGAACTGTCAGAGCATCAATTGAGAGGAAAAGACTAGGGCATCTTCAAAGCTTGTTTAAGTTGTGCAAATGCTGCTGGGTGCATGCTACTAATGGCTGCATTAAAGGAATCTCCATGGAGTGCAGCACAAGTTTGAAGATTTCCACGTACAGAGTCTTCTAATGACAACTGATTGATAGGATCTGAAGCCTTGATCTTAACAGGAGAACAAAAAAATGCATAAGGAAAGAGCAATTATATATATTTCATCAGATAATTTTGACCACTAGAGCTATGAAGGTTAACCTGTCGTCTTCTAATCTCCTTGCTTGGTATAGTTTCCACACCATTGGTTGAGCTGGTATACTCATCACTAGCATTAATTATCAAAAGGAACATTAGTAGTTGGAACTAGTACGCAACTATATTAATAAAGAATGGAGAAGGGGAAACTAAATTATCAGGTGGCCACACCTGGATTCCTCTGTTTGGTCATCAACTCCACCCAAAATGACAGTAGTGCATACACTGAAACACAAAGGAATTAAAACATCATAACCAAATGTAAACAAACCTTTAACTGCAACTATGAATAAGATTCAAATGCAGACATGTACCTCAAGATCTGATCAAGCTTATCAAGGACTTGAGGTAGTCTTAAAGTCAAAATTATGGAAAGTGCTAAGCCATACATTTTCTTTTGAATGGAAGATACATTGTCTACCTGTGACCAAACATAAAACATTAAAGTTAACGCCAATGAAGAACCGAAGGCAAACAAGAAGTGGGGCTGTCCCAACTCTCAACTTTTTTATACGACCTCCTTAGAATTTAGAATATGAATGTGCATTAAGATGTATGCTTCAATTTGACCATAATTCCAGCGTGTATAAATAATGAGATCATTCTTCCCTATTACTTTTAGAAGATGAATAGGAGGTATCCTCCATGAAGTTAACTCGTGAGATATAAGATACCGGTTGAGTATAGGAGAAGAGAAGGAGAACATTTGTATCCTCACTGAATATGAGTATAGCATAGGAACTACTTTTCAAAGACTTTGTGTTTAATTTCATGAGTTGAAGACGAACAACATGAAAAAAGAGTACCAACAAATATTTTGGTCTAATAAGAAAACATAGCTTTGTTGAAAACAACATATCGAGAAATCTCACCATTATGAACAAATGAAGGCATATGATTTATCTAAAAATAGGTTGTGAAAGTAGTATTAGCACAAAAATGTTTTATAACAAACAACTGTAGTATGGCTATCGTTGGCAACTCTGTTTTGAGACGGAGAAACAACAAAAGAAGATTATGTGAGGTCGCAACCCTCACGATGAACTTTTACTGATAAAGAAACAAGGCGAAGGCAATACAAAACAACCCATCTATTCGAGAGGGTGGGGAATCTCTACCAAACAACCAAACGGTTCCTAGCACAAAAATCCAGAATGATCTCCTCCTCCTACATTCCCTCCCCTTATAGACCTACTCCCTTTTTGCCTACATGTGGCCAGTTCCTCTGATTCTCTCTCTTGGCCGTTAAGGCCTATTCCCTCTACAATTACCTCTTTGCCCTTCCTACCTCAAGGTGAAACTCAAGGGACTGCTTGCTGATCTCACGGACTGACTCCCATGTTTTCTTCTTTAGAAAAACCCTTCCAGTTGATAAGAACCTCCCTGTCACCAGTTGTAGGGTTAGTTTGGAATGCGAACACCGATCCTGGCTCGACGAGCCACTCCCATTCTTCGGTCAGCTGTGGTGGGATCAGTTGACTTGTTGGAGTTTCTCCAATGGCCCTTTTCAACTACGAAACATGAAAAGTTGGGTGGATTCGGGCGGTCTCGGGTAAAGACAAATGGTATGCGACCTTGCCAATTCGTTGTAGGATCACGTACGGGCCAAAAAACTTAGGCTACAGCTTTTCATTCCTTCGCTTTGCCAGGGACTGTTGACGATAAGGTCGTACCTTGAGATAGACTTTGTCTCCCACCTCATATTCGGTTTCCCTTCGTCGCTTCTCCGCCTGTCTCTTCATCTTCTCTTGAGCTCGTTTTAGATGTTCTCTCAATCGGTTGAGTGCCAAATCCTGCTCAGTCAGTTGTAGGTCAAGGGTGGCATTGGCGATCTTCTGACTTCCATAAAATATCAGCGATGGGGGTCCTTCCATACACTGCTTGGAAAGGTGTGGCGCCAAGGGAGTTGTGGTAAGTAGTGTTATACTAGTGCTCTGCCCAGGCTAACCAATTACCCCACTGTTTGGGTTTTTCACTACAAAAACATCTTAAGTTTCCAGACAACGATTAACTATTTCTGATTGTCCATCCGTTTGGGGATGGTTCGCAGTACTACGCATCAGTGTGGTGCCCTGTAACCTGAACATTTCGGTCCAGAAGTGGCTGATGAACACTTTGTCTCTATCAGAAATAATCGACCTTGGGAAGCCATGGAGTCTTACTATTTCGCGCACGAAGGCTGCAGCCACACTTTCAGCAGAGAAGGGGTGGCAGAGAGGAATGAAGTGTGCATACTTACTCAATCTATCCACAATGACCAGGATGGTGGCGTTCCCCATAGACTTGGGTAGGCCTTCAACGAAGTCCATTGTTAGATCCTCCCACACGTGATTAGGCAAGGGTAGGGTCGGGAGTAATCTAGCTGGGGCTAAGGCTTCTGTCTTATGCCTTTGACAAATCTCGCATTCACTGACATGCTGTTTCACATCTTCTTTCATCCCTTGCCAGTTTAGTTCCCCCGTCAGTCGTTTGTAGGTTCTTAGAAAACTCGAGTGGCCACCTATTACGAAATTATGGTACATTTGTAAGATAGCCAGTATCAGCAATGATGTTCTTGGTAGCACCACCCTGTACTTATATAATACAAGGTTCCTTGTTGCACTGTTCCAAAAGGTATTTCAATGCCTGTTGATCCGTTCTTACTATGAATTTCTGTCCCAGAAGATATGGCCTCCACCGTTGAATCGCCAATACAATAGCCATTAGCTCTCTTTTGTAAACAGACTTAGCTTGGTTCTACAAGGACAGTGTGTGACTGAAGTAGGCAACTGGTCTTTGGTTCTGTGAGAGGACAGCCCCTAAACCAGTCCCCGATGCATCGGTTTCAATTTCAAAAGGGATAGTGAAGTCTAGCAATGCCAAAACAGGTAAGGTTACCATTGCTCTTTTGAGCCGTTCAAAGGCTACCGTGGCTTGATCCGTCCATAGGAAACTATCCTTCTTTAAGAGCTGCGTTAGCGGGGCGGCTATGGTTCCATAGTTAGACACGAACTTTCGGTAGTAGCCTGTTAGCCCCAAGAATCCTCGAATTTCCTTCACATTCGTCGGCACTGGCCATTGAATCATAACGGCTATTTTGGAGGGATCTGCTTCCACGCCCTTCGCTAACACCTAATAGCCTAGTTATTCAATGCGTTCCACTGCGAATTGGCACTTCTTCAGGTTAACAAATAAGGAGTTATCCCTCAGAACAGTAAAGACCATCACCAAGTGAGTCAAATGAGTTTGAAGATCAGGACTATACACCAAAATGTCATCAAAGAACACGAGTACGCACCTTCGAAGGAATGGTCGGAAAACATTGTTCATGAGGGTTTGGAAGGTGGACGGGGCATTAGTGAGACCAAAAGGCATCACCAAAAATTCATAGTGTCCTTCATGGGTCCGGAAAGCCGTTTTATGGGTATCCTCCTTAGCCATCCTTATCTGATGGTATCCTGATCGTAAATCCAGCTTCAAATACGCCTTAGAACCGTTCAATTCATCTAAGAGTTCTTCTCCCACTGGTATGGGAAATTTATCCAGAATGGTCGCATTGTTGAGAGCTCTATAGCCGACACAAAAGCGCCAACTGCCATCCTTTTTCTTCACTAGAATTACAGGGCTGGAGAATGGGCTCACACTCGGTTTAATGATACCAGCTTCCAACATTTCATTTATCAGAATCTCAATTTCACCTTTTTGGGCATGGGCATACCGGTAAAGTCGAACGTTGACTGTCTACTGTCCTTCCTTCAAGGGAATGCGATGGTCCACGGCCCTGCTAGGCGGTAGCTCTTCTGGCTTTTGAAACAGATCCAAGTACTCATGGATCAAATCTTCGACTAAGGCTGAGGGGCTCTCAGGGTTGGTGTCCGCTTCTTCACTTTGAGTGCTCAGGGTGCGTAGTTCTACCAGGTATCCTTGATCCTGCGCCTCCCACTACTTGGCTAGGCGTTTCATCGATACTTCTAAATGCGCCAATGCGGGGTCGCCTCGTATAGTTATCTGCTTGCCTCACCTGTCGAACTTTAAGGATAGAGCAGGCCAGTCTGTTTCCATCTTGCCCATTGTTTGCAGCCATTGCATTCCGAGGACCACGTCCAACGTTCCCAGATCTAATGGCAGAAAGTCTTCCTTCACCGATAATTCCGGTAATGAGAGGACAACCCCTCTACAAATGTCATTCCCTTTTACCGCAGTTCCAGAGCCCATGATAACCCCATAGCTAATCGTCTCTGTTTTTGGTAACTGTAATTCATCCGCGAAGGTTAACGAGATAAAATTGTGGGTTGCTCCACAGTCAATTAGGACCACTACCGCCCGCCCTAGGATCGACCCTTTTACCTTGATCGTTCCTGGAGTCGAAATTCCGACGATCATGTTTAGCTTGCACTCTACTAATTTCCCACTGTTCTCATCCCCTTCCAGTGGTCCCTCGGTGACTGGTTCTTCTTCCATTTCTAGCAGCTCGTCGTCATGGACCACGAACACCCGTAGCTCTCTATTTCGACACTTGTGTCCGACGGTGTACTTCTCCTCACAGCGGAAGCATAATCCCCATTCCTTTCTCTTTTGGAACTCGACCTCTGTTAGTTTCTTATAGGATGTCTCCTTCTTGGTCGTCTGCATCGCTCCAGTCCCCTGCATAGCCATGGGTACCTTATTCGAAAGGGTGACAGTTCTTGTAGGTATTACCTCTAGGGTTTTAGACGCGGTCTTGGTTATAGTTGGGCCTGTGTCGGGCTTTTCGGCCCCTTGTTGTCCCCCTGCTTCTTGAACCGCCGCGTTGACGTCATTAATTAGCTGGGCTTTTTGAACGACTTAGTCTAGCCCTTTGGGCTCCATGGCCAAAACTTCTGCACGCACTACCGGATCAAGCCCATTGAGGAAAGCACTCTCCAGCACCTCATCGGAGAGTTGAGGAAGCGCCGCCGCTAAAGCCTCAAAGGTTTGGCGATACTCTGCAAACGTTCCTTCTTGCTTGATTGATAACAACAGAGCACGTTGCCTGCCCTCTTTTTCTGGGTGGAAGCGGTCCCTGAGTCGCCCTTTGAGGTCGTTCCAATCGCGAAACTTCTCCCTGTTATCCGTATAACGGAACCAAGCCAACGCTATTCCGTCGAAGCTAATGATCACCACTATCATCTTCTCGTCTTCTATTAGTTTTTGGATCTCGTAATATTGTTCAGCTCGGAAAGTCCAAGACTCCAACTCGAGACCTGCAAAAATAGGCATCTCAACCTGTTGAAATCGGTTTCTATCATTACCTTGATTTCCATTTCCATTCTCTGAGGTTTCTTCCCCAGTCGCCTTCCCTTTCTTTGTCGTTACTTCTCTAGTGATCGAAGAGATCTATTGGGAGGTTCCCCCAATGACCTATGCCATGAACGCCTTAAGTGTCACATGAATACTCTCGGTGAGCTTCTGTTGCTCATCAAGCTTCTGATGCAACGCCATTACTTCCAGCTTCACGCCGGCGATGTCCTTCTCCACTGCTTCACACCGTGTCTCTAGCTCCTTCACCATGATCTTGCAACGATTGGTCCTGATTCGAACGTGCTATGATACCAATATGTGAGGTCTCAACCCTCACGATGAACTTTTACTGATATAGAAACAAGCCGAAGGCAATACAAAACAACCCCCTATTCGAGAGGGTGGGGAAACTCTCCCAAACAACCAAAAAGGTTCCTAGCACAAAAATCCAGAATGATCTCCTCCTCCTACATTCCCTCCCCTTATAGACCTACTCCCCTTTTGCCTACAAGTTCCCTCTGATTCTCTCTCTTGGCCATTAAGGCCTATTCCCTCTACAATTACCTCTTTGCCCTTCCTACTATAAGTTTTCGCAATTGGAGGCCTAACAGATTGATGGAGAACTTCATGCTAGCCAACATTGTTACATTTTAAAATTTGAAGAGAGAACAAAGTTTGAATTCTATAAACAAGTAATTCAAAATGATTTTCCATTAAAATAATCAATTCAAACGAAAGCCATCAACAAAAGTAACAAAAATGTCAAAATCTGATTTTGGACTCAACTTGAACAATTAACAGAAAAGCTGAACAAAAAGAGAATCAAGCACGCATTTGAGACATCCAAGGAACGCATCCAGAGTATATGAATAGTATTAATATGATAGTCAAGACAGAACTCATTTTGAAATTCACAATCTTCATTAGTATTTTGGTCGCTGCTAACCTTGTCCAGCCACAAGTCAACCAAAGGAAGAAGAATATTTTCTTCAGTTTGGATTCCTGCTTTTTGGAGGAGCACCAAAAGGGACGGTTCAATCATTAACTGGGCAAGATAGTTTGTATTCATCACCAAGATCCGTGCCAGGATGGCAGCTGAAGATGCTTTGACTGATGTCTTGGAAGGATCACATTCGTCTTTCCCACTCAAGCATATAACAATCAATTTCTAGCATCAATGAAAAAAAAAAGCTTACCAAAAAAATAAAAACATCTGAGAAAGTAAACTATTATAACAAAAGGAACAAAATGGAAGTTCTATAAAAAAGAAAGGTAACCGTGCATACTTGAAGGGTGCTGCCTATCAATGGGGGCACGACAATAGGAAAACACTGCAAAATAACAAGAGTAAATGTTGGAATTGTACGGACCAATAAGAGCTCTTAAAACATTGTTGTCAGAAAGCACCTTTCAAAATTTGAGAAAATTGATGATAATTTATGGTCATGTAGACTCTAAAATATACCTCATAAATGAACCTAACAGAATAAATGAATAAACAATGTGTTACACCTGAAAAATTAATCATCTTACATATCACAGTGAAAACTATTCTTACTCATGGTATAGCATTCCAAAATTATTCCAGTACCAGGTCTTTCTTTCTGCATGAAAGGCTCAAGACTCAGTTAATTAAGAGTGTGAAAAATGAGAACTCATTAATTTTGTGTGGAAAAAACGAGATCCTATATTCAATGAACCTATTGGCCTAAAAAATGAGGAAAGAGAAAGGTCAATTCCTCCAAAGCAGATAGTATATGTGGCGGAAGGTGGATGATTTTCAAATAGAAATAAAGGTACCTTTGTGATTCAAATTGTCTCCTTGATAGTTTCCAAGTTTATTCAAGAATAAGGGCTAAGAAAGGTAGAACTTGGTTAATCAAGGCCCCCGACCTTCCGGTTAAAGGGGAAATTAAGTCTTCAATCATGAAAATGGATGAAGATGGGGTTTTTGGGCTCTCAATAGTTCATATGAAAGTATTGGAAGTGACGACTACTATAATTTTTTAGAACAAGATACGAACTTCTCATTGAAATAATGAAAGGAAATACAATATTCTAAGATACAAACTCCCAAGGGGAGTGAAAAAAACCATAATAAAAAAACACAAAAGAGAACAAACGAAAAGACAGATGCTTCAACACCAAGGACTTTGCGTAAATCTTCACAAAAAACAGATACTCCAATAACCCAGCAACAGCACCTTCTTAAGACTTCTCAACTTCTTTGAACTTCCGAAGAGCAAAGGTCAAGAAACCATATTAATAGGTTCAAGGGCGATTCCCACGTTTACAAAATAAGACGGACTGGAGGAGTGATTAGAAATGTTTGACTTTCCAGCTCCCTTTTTCTTCATTGAAACAAAAGAAGTTGAAGATCTTCCTCAAAGCAAAGCTCACTTAGATCTTTAAAACGAGAATCAACAGATCCAAGGGACAAATCCGAACTGCTGATACTAACTGCTGATACATAACATAATAAGTACCTTTTTTAGGCGTTCGGAGAGAACCCTTGCAAGAATTTTGTAGGCGCATGGGATGAGGCTGATCGGTCTGTAATCATGCACTATTTTGGCTGCTTTCCTTCTGGGGATGAGACAAATGTAGGTCTCATTTAAGGCAGCATTGATAATACCATTTTTGAATAATGTCATCTTTGATAATGTTCCATGACTTTTTAAAAATTCAACTGTGAAACCGTCGGGGCCCGGTGCCTTATCTATGCCAAGACTATGTACTGCCTTGATGATTTCTTCTTCCGAAAAAGGCTATTATAGTGAGATAGATTGTTCTGTGGTGATTGGATCCCAGGCTAGGTTTGTGGGGTAGAATCTTTGACCATCTTTTCTGGTGTAAAGTGTCTTGTAAAAATCAATAAATTCCTCTTCAATGTCTTTGATCCGTGTCAAGCTAGTCCCCTTTCGAGAGAGAATTTCAGTAATAGACTCCTTCTCCTCCTATTGGCAAGAAGTCTGTGAAAGAATTTGGTATTTTCATCCCCCTCACAAAGCCATTTCTGTTTACACTTTTGCTTCCAAAAGATTTCCTCGACAATGATAGATAAAAGGTCCTCTCTAGCTTGATTTCTCGCTTGGATTTGAACCGGTGTAAGGGGTTGGGATCCCTCAAGTTCATCCAAGGAGTTTATGTGGTTGATGAGATCATCCTTCTGTGAGTGGATACAACAAAAGATCTTGGTGTTCCACTGTTTGATGGCAAGCTTTAGAGATTTAAGTTTCATCATCAATCCATGACCTGGCCAACCTAGGGGATTGTTTCTCCACCATGATTTAAGGAAAGGGAGGAAAGATTTGTGTGTCAGCCACATATTTTTGAATCTGAAGGGTGATGGCCACCAACTATTCTGTCCAAAGTCAAGTAATATAGGGAAATGATCGGAGGTGGTTCTGTTCATCCTCTTGATAATAGGCAACCCCAGCTTGTCTATGCAACCATTTGTGAGGAGAAACCGATCGATAAGGGAAAAGGATCCAATGGTCCTCGCACAGATAAGAAAAATCACGGAGTATGTGTACTTTAACAAGGGGAATATCAGTAAGGCTAGTCTCCTCAATAAAAGAGTTGAAAAGCCGCATACTCTTTGTAAGGGGTCTGCCATGGGTTTTCTCCCAAACCAACGTGAAACATTTAAGTCTCCGGCTAGAATCCAATGGTCCTCGCACAGATAAGAAAAATCACGGAGTTACTGCTAGAAATGGTGACAAAATTGTATAGTAGAGGGGCCATAGATGCCTGAGATCCAAAACGAGAAGCCATCAGAAAGACAGAAATTAATAGTGAGGGAGAAAACACCTTCAATAATTTTTGTGGCTGTGAAATCTGGGTTGTTCCAGAGGATGAGTACTCCACCAGCTGAGCCAGATGCGTCGAGGGCAGCCCAATTGATCCCATGTGCACTCCACAGGGACTTAACAGTGAGAAAGTCCATGGTGGAGAAAGGACCTTTCCCCTTCTCCCCCTTTATTGATAAAGGATCCAACAAAGTTTCCTTTTCCGAATTCAAAGAAACATCATCAACAATTAAAACCTCAAGCGGACTATTTCTTTTCTCGTTCCTCTTCTTTTTCATATGCCTCTCCTTCTCATTAACAGCACCATTAACAGCACCAGCTGTAATCATTTTCCCCTCAAGGGAACTTTCCATCTTCTCTTCAGGGGATCCTCCTCCAAAGGACCTTCTAGCTGCCTAACAACTGCAATTAAATCTTCGTCTGATTTGTTTTCATACTCATTTACCGCTTCTTATTTAAGGTTCTTCTCAAATGGGAAGACCTTTCATCTTCCATAATGTTCCGAATTCTCTCCAGATCAAGGGGATTGGAGAAGTTTTTGAGGTCCAAATCTAAGAAGCTTTTCCTTTTAATGGCTTTCTCTTATTTATCAACAATGGAGACTCGAACCTTAAAAGACCTCCTCCAATTACTTTTTAACTCTCTCATGGAAATGCCAACTACTTTCAACTCGAGAAATTTATCTTTTTGCTTGCCAAAGCTTTAGCATATGAGGGTTGAGAAATTGAAGTATTCTATTTTACCATCTCCCAGGGACCCTCAGTAATCCTTTTCAAATCGACATTCATGATGTCCCTAAAATCCAACAAGCCACTTTTCTCAAGACCTGGTCATTGCCAACCTTCTTTCTCCCACTAGTTAGAGGCCAAACGATTAGTTCAACTTGTAGTCTTCAAACCAAGATAATTGCTGCAAATTCATAGGCATAAAAACTTTGCATCACTCGTCTTCTACGTAAATCAATTCATCTTCAAACCATAAGCAAAAACGCAAATTTTCCACGCAACAACTATTAACTTCCATGATAAAACTAAAAAAATATGAGCTAAAAACTGAGAATCACCGCGAGCAAACTTCAAACATAAATGAGAAGAATTTGGGATGAACTGCACTGGGAGGAGAGAGAAGAGAGAGACGGGAGCATACCTACCTTTCCACTAAGCTGGAATTCCGAAATACCTTTGATCTCATTTTGAACTTTTAGGTACACATTATTCTGGGTTCTTATATGACTACTATAATTTTGATTTTGATTGGAAGGGAAGTAGGGATGATTTGAAAATTGACACCTCCAATGTGAATGAAGAGCTAGCTTCTTTGTTTTATCTTAGCAGTTAGCAATGTGAAAAACAAAGAAATTGGGGTTACAAGGACCAATATTGGTTTTTCTCCTTCAGACTCGGAAGATTCAAAGAGGTCTAGTACGTTAAAGAGAATTTAAAGGATAAGGGTGCTGATATTTTGAAGGAATTTCGAATAAATTTAGTTGCAATTTCCCATGGAAATAAAAATGCAAAAATGAAGAATCCGCAAAAGAACAAGAAAACCATAGAGAAGAGAAGCATGAGTCTTGCAGTTTTTTGGTGGGCAGCGGTTGGGTGTTGATGGCTAGTAAAGAGGCCTGCCCTTCAAAGACTTTTTAGATACTTTCTTTGTATATTTTTGGTCTGGTTTTCTTGGTGCGTGTGCAGTTGGTTTTCTTAGATTGGAAAATCTCCTTTGTTGATTAATTTGGGTCTCATTGGAGCTCTTGGGCATTTTCCAGCTTGAAGTTAGCCTTTATTATTATTATTATTATTATTTATTATTATTATTATTATTATTATATTAATCCTGGTACCTTACGAGGAGAGGTCAATTTTGTTATTTTATTATTATTTTAAAATAAAAATAAAAAAGGGGCCAAACCCACAGATAGAAGGATCAAACCAAAACAGGGGAAATATCCCTCAAAACATCTACAAAATCGACCGTCAACTTACTCTAATGTGGCTTGTATAATAAATGGATAATAAAATACAAGGAGAGACCCTAAACTTACAGTAACATAAAAGCAATAACGAATATTAAATAGCATAATAATAGAGTCTTCTATTCCCACTACTAAGAACACTGAACTCTTTCTGACCGATTGTTATACAGGGCTGGAAACGGACACAATATCTCATTTTGGAAAGACCCTTGGCTGAATGGTGATCTGATTTACAGAAAATTCCCTCTCTTATTTGATTTGTCCCTAAAAGAAGAGGCAGATATAAAGAATTTCTGGGTTGCGGAAACAGGAAGGTGGGACTTGAGGCTTGGAAGAAATCAAAAGGAGGGTGAAATAGAGGATTGGGTTGCCTTTTCCCACCATCTCTCTATTATTCACTTAACAATTGATGCAGACACCTTCCATTGGACTCTTGAACCAAACGGCTCTTCACTACAAATTCCCTTGTCAAAGACCTCCCCCAACAGAAACAAGAGCCCATCCCATTGTTCACAGATGCTATATGGAAGGATTCATATGCCAAAAAGGTAAAGTTCTTTATCTGGGAGTAAGCCACAAAGCTATCAATACTAATGAAAAGCTCCAAAATAGACTGCCCTATTTGTCTCTCTCTCCACAATGGTGCACGATTTGCAAGGCTAACTTGGAAACTTTTTGTATCCTGTTATTATGCTACCCAGTTTTGGCGGTCAATTCTTTCTGTTTTTGGATGGTCCACAGCACTGCCAGTAGATCCTCTTCTCCTTTTGGAAATGGCTCTTGTGGGACACTCATTCAAAAAGGGGAAGAAGTTACTATGGACAAACTTCATTAGAGCCTTGTTTTGGGTCACTTGGCGGTGCATCTTCAAAGAAAATGAGCTTACTTTCGATTGGTTTTTGAAGCTATAATTTTTTTTTGGTTAGTCTTGGTGTACTCCTCATGTTCCATCACTACAGCTTTTCTTCTGTTTTGTTGAGCTGGAATCGTTTTATGCAATCCCTTGAACTGAGCTCACTTTTATAATTTCATATCATTGATGAAATTGTTTCTTACACCAAAAAAAAAAAAGAAAAAGAAAAAAGGTAACCACTACACTGCTGTATTAGTGGACATGTATCAGTGGTTAGTATGCATGTAGATGAAATGTACAGAAACTTTACAAAAAGGGGGATTCCAATTGAAACAAATAGAACTAAGAGAAAAATACTAAAAAGCTTAGTTCTGAGACCCTAGTGCGAAGGAAAAAATACAATAGTTTCCACTTCTCCTTTGGTTTTGTCTAAACAAAGAATAGGAATTAAGGAACACATTTTCCTGGTATTGATACCATCAAATATAAACCTGCAAACGCATACCTGCACCAGAAGGTCAATGATTGGAAGCGTTGAAAGCAGTCCTCTATCATTGACATTGCCAATAATCAGATCAAGAATTTTTGCAATGCTAGAAGTATGCATACTTAAAAATTCATTCCCTCCCAAGAGGATGTACGTCTCAATTATGTTGATGGCGACCTGATTTGAGACAATTTAAAATGATTATAACAAACAGCAATGGGAGGAGGAATAATAGTTTTAAAATGATTATCACAAGAGAATGAAAGACTCAAGTAGCACAGAAAACAAGGTAACAATCTGCAAATTTTCTTTGCACTCAGCTTTCAATCACATAACATAAGCTACCAAAAATACCCTTCCTCTAGGTCTTCCCAGGAGACTTCCTGCTTAAGTGAAACAGATTAGTAGCCTAATGTCCCGCCACTCAAAGTCACCTCAAGGTGGAAAATGAGGACATTACTGTTCATTAATCTTGTAATCCCTTCCACTTGACCGAATTATTTACTGGATTGGGAACCACTGGCTGTTCCAAGACCCAAATATCCCATGAGGATAGGGTCTCCTATTGGTACATGAGACACAAAGCGGTAGGATATTAAATCCTAGGTAGGTGGCCATCATGCTAATTTCTTTTTCATTAAGAAAATGTTTCATTGAAAGAAATAAAAAGAATCAAAAGCCTGCATTCCTATTGATTTGGATAGAAGAGAGAAAATAATTACAATACAACTTAAATCCAAGGCATCAAAGAAGAAGCCTAACCTCCAAATGATCAAAACTCCTTTCCATGATATCCACAAGTCGAGGGAAGTATGCTAGTAGAGAAGGAACCAATGAAGGAGCATGAGAAACTGTAGCTTCCCATAACTGTATAAATTTTTCTTCTTAGCAGTGTCAGAATATCACAGAGATAAAATAACAAGTTAAATAGAATTACCAAAATAGTACCAGCAGGCTATCTTCTAGAAGATTGAGTTCGTCTGGATGATTTATGTCAATGCCCCTATCCAAAATGGGCATTAACATGTTGTAGCAAATGGGTGATTGATAACCAAGTGCAACCACAAGGTTCCGTAGAGCAATAAGAAGCTGAATCTGTAGGAGGCTTTCACCAGAAGATTCCTCCCAAACCTAGTTAGATGGGCAGTAGGGGGTAATCAACAGAAGAGTAATTTAGAGATATCTAAATAACCGGCTTCAAACAAAAATTTTAAAACAAAACTTTGAAGCTTGAATGAAGACAAGGAATAGCAAAATTGACTAAAACCAATTTACATAACGACGTAATAAGCATGGACATGCAACAACGCATGTGACATGACACAAACACATCAAGATAGATGCATTATTCAAAAACTAGCATTAAGACACATGACAAACTGAAAAAGTTTTTCTTATCAATTAATCAAATTTTTTATATGAAATATCAATTGACCAACTTGAGCATCATTTCACATAATAAAAAAAAATACTCAAAAAAGTTGAGACTTTCATTTTTGCAATAATTTATTTTAGTATATGTTCGATTAAATTTTCTACTCATGCTTTTATTCACCATTTTCACACGTTTACGTAGTCGAACATGTAAATGGCTTCTTTGAGCAAGCACATTCTTCATCTGATTCTGCTCTTATTTTTAAGTAATAATCTTTTTAGAACACTCCAATTTGTGTGACAAGCAGCAAACTTCTTCAAATAAGTAAAATATAAAAGGATAGCTAAAATTAGAGAATAAAAAAATGACAACATAATTTATTCTTTATTTTTTACATAAAAGAGTTAGGTGTTTTTTTATTTTTTTTATTTTTTTTATCCTTGTGAATGTTCGGGTCAGCTTGCATGCACCTCAAGTGATCTAATGAGACAACCATATGACCCTCCTGTAGCATTTGGTTGCTAAGAAAACTTGTAGGATTTTAAATCATAAGTGGTTGTGATGGTTTGAACCCACTCCCTCTTAACCCTTTTACTTTTTCCCTAGACTTAATGACCACTAATAAAACAACCCATAATGGTTAGAAAGGGAACAGGTGATTCATCAATTACAATTTATAAATGAGAGGAATTAGTTGGCATTTAGAATGTTAAAATATTGATAAATGATTAAATTTACCGTAACCCATCAACTTTAAGTTTTTAGGTTCAATGGTAATTAAACATGGTATCAAAACAAGATGTCCTGTTTGAACACTTGTAATATCAATTCCTTTCCAATTAATATTGATAATTACTTGTTGAGCCTTGTGCAAATTTTGAAGCATAGAAGTTAGGGGAGTATTAAAGTATTTATAAATGATTAAATGTACAATAAGTTGATGGGTTAAGTGGTGATTTAAATTTTAACATAGAATTTCATATTTAAACCACTTTTTAGTTGGGGAAAGTAATAGCTGCAACGATGAACAATGACCTTAAGCTATAATTTATTTTTTATGAAAAATAAGTGTCATTTTTTATTTAATAACCGGCGAGTCGGAGTTTTGCTCCCCTATACCCAGGGGGACCCACACCCAACCCAAGGCTCAAACTCATGAGACATCAAGGGTTTTTGGTATTAAGCTCATCGGAAGGTTTGAACTTGAGATTCCAAGCCTTTACCAACTTGGTTTTCCCTTGGGGCTAAGAAAGGTCACTAAAAGAGTGAAATCCAGAAAATGCCTCCCAACAGAGTAAAAAATAAATTCAAAATGATTTCTCAATGAAATACTTATCTAGTTGCCAGAGGATTACATAACGAAATTTTTAGTGAACTCAAATTTATCATGCACATGGTGTAACATAAACTAAGTATTAAATTATTTCAAACATTAGATACCATCAAAAGGATAGCTTAGGACCTATTTGGCAGAGAATTTGGTTCTGTTTCTTGTTTTTAGAGAATTTGGTTCTGTTTCTTGTTTTCAGATTTTGTTTTTCAGATTTTGTGATCCAAAGGGTAGAAATTATGAAAACAACATTTTAATGTTTCCATTATTTTTAGATTCTAAATTTGAAATTTTAAAAATGTAGAATTACATTATAAAAGATAAAAACTTAGATAAATATATTATTTCATGTTATAAATCCATTTCGGTTATGTTAAAATTAAAATAACATAATATATTATAAATTATATAATATTGTAAAATTAATAATTATACAAAACTTATATCATATATGTTAATAAATTAATTAATAATATTTTAGATTGGACTAAAAATTTAGTTGGTATTTGGTAACTACCACTACTTTACAAACATATTACTAAACCCACATTGGACAATTTTTAAATTGAAATTCAATTTCTAAATCTGCTACCAAACAAGTATTTGAGAACACTAAAAACATGTAGTACAACTCTGATTTTCATTGAATCCTTTGTTCTCAAGATTTTTATTTTTAGATTACCAACCAAACGCACACTTACCTTCTGAAAAAAGGATACCAACATATTTGAGAATGGAAGGACTTCACTGACACGTCCAATCAGAACCGATATTAAATTCAGAACTTGAACCTGAAGAGAGAGATGTATAACAAAAATTCAGTCAAACAAAAAGATACATTTAAAAGTAGAAAACATCTTAATCATACATACCCAACACCTTTTAATTTATCTTTGCAAACCTTTTTCATGCAGAAACAAGAACCAAAAGGACATAAAATCAATGAAATTTTCTTTTAGAACAAGATACGAACTTCTCATTGAAATAATTAAAGGAAATACAATATTCTTAAAATAAAAACTCCCAAAGGGAGTGAAAAAAACCAATAAAAACAATATAAAAGAGAACAAACAAAAAAACAAATGCTTCAACACCAAGGACTTTGCCTAAACCTTCACAAAAAACAGATACTCCAATAACCCAGCAACAACACCTTCTTCAAAGGAAAGCTCGCTCATATCTTTAAAACGAGAATCGACTGATTTAGCAGATAAATCTGGGCTGCTGATACCAACTACTTCGTCAAAATCATTATCTTCAAAGTCTTAAATATCATGAGGTACTGTATTTATGCTTACATTCTCACTTATAGAGTGAATTGAACCGAAGGAGAGAGAGAAGTAGATCTTTCTTCCCCAATCCTCTTTCTTGAGTTTGAATCCAACTGTCCATGAGAACCTTTTCCTTAATAAATGCCTCAAATCAAATTCACTTGCAGCCCTTCGGTAGTAAAAGGCTATTCAGATTTTAATGAAATCAATGAAATTAAAATTGGCAAGTATAAACTTCAATTGTTGAAAATGAAAAGGGACTTCCACATATGGAAAAAAAAAATTGAACAAGAAACAAGATTTTCATTGATAAATGAAAAAAATACTAGTGTTCAAAGATACAAACCCCAAAAAATGGTGAAATAGGAGCATAATAAAGTAAACAACGTATAATTAAAGTGAAACAAGAGCCTTCCGATTCCCATAGATGATGTTGTAAGAGTAACCAGGAAAAAGATCCGATAAGGCACACCATTAATTTAGAAAGCTCGAAACATTCGAAGCAATCCCTCCTCTTTTCTTGGGAGATGCACTGATTCTGTCCAAACCATATTTCTGAAACAATGGCTTTGATTGCATTAACCCATAAAGAGTAGGCCTTCAAAAGAGAGAGGGGACAATATAGGAGGTGATGAATGTTGCTTTTGACGTTGGAGGAGAAAACCCAAGACAGCTTGAGCACTTTGAGTAAAGACCACCAACAGCTCAAAGCATATGGGCAATGAAAGAATATACGATCTTGATTCTCACTGCTTGATAAGCACAAACAGCAAAAGGAGGGTGGAAGAGAAAACATGGCAAGCTTTCTTTCCAAAGTTTCTAAGTGTTCAAATCCCCTCTCAAGAGAATCTACAAAAGGATGCAAACTTTCTTTGGACCAAACGACTCCCAAAGACCCGAGAACAAAACATTTGGCATAGGGGTCATACTATCAAGAGACAAATATAAAGATTTTAACATAAAATACCTTTGAAGCTTCATAATTCCATAGTGAAATGAAGTCCTCGATCTTAGAATCCTTAAGACTTTTTCTAGTTTCAATGACCTAGGATTTGGAATTAGTATCCCAATTTTCCTTAATAGAACTTAAGGGAAACTTTACCACCGTAAAGAGATGTGGGATCAAATATTTGATTTCCTTCTTGGTTTCTTTAAAAGAAGGAAAAAAAAAGTCCATAGCTCTGCATGCCTATATAGGTTAAGCAAGACTCATAAAAAAAAGCGAGCATGTATGGCATATCTTAGGTTCCAAATGGCAATACTTTATATTCTATGGAAAAACACAACTAAAACAACAATTAATGAAAGACGACATGATAAGGCAACTCTTGTGGTGATGATCTTCCAGATGGCCTTCATAAAAAAAGAAAACAAAAAAGAAGAAAAATATTTGCTTCAGCGCCTATGCATGTCCAGCCCTTTTGGAAGATCATTGGATGCTGACTCAGACTGTCGTAACTATAAACTACTCTGCCATTGTTAATGGGTGACCTAGAGCTAAAATTCTGGCTACTAGAGATATCAAATGAGGCTTCCCCTTCCTCTTTGATTTTCACCCTGATTATGGATTATATTGAGATAATGGTCAACTAGCTCAAAACCATGAAGATTTCTTAAGCAGCTTCAAGATTAAACGCTAACCTAAACAAGACCAAACTTTTAGGCAGAAAGTGGGAAAGTTTCCGTTTCATGAGAAAATTGGCTTATCTTTTTGTGATAAATACAATCCATTTCTTGGGGATAAGCAAGGTTCAAGACTAAAGAGGACCAAATTCTAGAATGGTTTGGATGAGCAAGGTTGTATGACGGAGGAGCTTAGGGAGAAGAGATTCAAGGGGGGTTTTGAGGAGCTCATTTGAGAGGAGGATTTGTGCTGGAGGCAGAAGGCTAGGATAAAGTGATCAAAGAAGGTGACTGCAATTCTTCCTTCTTGCATTTACACCAATAAAGTGCCATCAATATAACCGATTTTAGGAAGGATCCAAAAGGAGATTCAGTGTTGTTAAAGGTACAGTTGTTTCTCACAAGCCAAATCTTCAAAAAGAAGGCTGATGATGTGTTAACCCAAAGAAAAGCTTTTCCTTTTTAAAAGGATGCCCCGTCAAAATATAGTCAAGAAGACCAAATATTGGGAGAACCGTGGTCCAGTTGACGGTGCAAAGCATATAGTTCCAGAACCTTTCAACAAATGTGAAATGGGTAAAGAGAGGTGCCTTTCTGTTAGTTCCTTATACAAATCAAAAGTTTCCTCTGCTGTCTTGCCACTGGATTTTTGTTCAAAGCTGTGAAATTCCGGTAGTCCTAAGAAGGTCAATTCTCTTTCGTGGATTCTTATGTTTGGTAAGGTTAATACAGCTGAGATCTTGCAATAAAAGCTACCAAATTTGTCTCTTCAGCCTTATTTTTGTGTCTTTCGTGCAGATTCCAGCAAATATCAGGCGCATTTTCCCCCTGCCCATTTGCCCATTTTCAGCAAGTTGTTGGTCTGTTCTTCTCAGTATATTCAATCTATCATGGGTTTCAGACAAGTCAGTTTCAAATTCGATTTTTCAGCTTTTGTTTGGCCCCCGGTTGCATCCTAGAGCAAATCTTATATGGGTCAATGGTTCTAAAGCCCTAATCTTTGAGTTATGGCTTGAACGCAAGCAACGGACATTTGAAGGGATTAAAAGGCATCCAATGGAAAGTTTTAACATCACTAAATTTAAAGCTTCTCAATGATGTGTTCTCTCCAATCACCTTGTTAATTATTCAGCTAGCATGATCTATTCTAATTGGGAAGCTTTTCTCACACCTTTGTAATTTTGTTATTTTAGCTTTATTTTTTACTTGTATTTTATTTATTTTGCCTTCCTCACTCCTTTGGAGTTTGTATCTTTGAACATTTTACGTTACTTTTCATTTATCAATGAAAAGTTTGTTTCTTGTTAAAAAAATAGCTACTGATCTCCCCAACTATTTAGTCATGTGCAAATCCAATTTGGAGATCTCTTATCACCTGTTCTTTCAGTGCCTTTTTGCTGATGCTATTTGTCCAAGCTCCTCCGAATGTTTATGCTGTTGTTTCCCAAAAGTTTGTGAGGATGCAGTGTCCCAGATCCTTGAGGGTTCTCCTTCTGAGGCGCAAGCATCTGTTTTGTGGTCCAATGTAGTGGTAGCTACTCTTTGGAGGTTTATGGTCCGTGACGAGCTAGAGGGTTTTCAAAGGGGTGAAAACCAACCTAGATGGTTTTTGGGATTTAGTGAATATGTTGGCGTACTCTTTCTAGTGATTTTTGTAACCGTCTTGGACATTTTACTCCCAATTATGTTTACATTTTGCTAACTGTTAGCGTTGCAAGGGTAGCAAATTGTCCTTTCTGTATGGCCCTTTATGATCAATATACTACTCTAGTTTCTTATCAAAGATATAAAAATAAAAAATAAAAGAACCAAAATCTTTTTTTTTTTTTTTGAGAAAAGATAAAATTTCATTAAAAGACGAAAACCACTTGGGCTACATTTGAACTCAGAGAAACATCTGAGAGATTAAAAGGGCATTGAGAAAAGCATGAAGACAACAAAATAGAGAAGTGATATGAAATTGCTTCTTTTTATAAGCAATCTGACAAAAAGTTCAAGTTCTCTTTTAATGTGTACAACAACCACTTCCTTCAGACATTCTTTGAACGAAGTCTTCTTCTTTCTCAAAATAAGAACGAGAAGGAGGCCTTCCTTTACCGTTAATCGCTGCACATTAAAAAATTTGGACAGAGCATAGGAGATGTTGCCGACCTTTCTCGCACCAGTATACTGAACCCCGACCTCTTACTTGCTTTCAAAAGAGCATAATTACTAGTAACACGCCAGAAACAATTAATCCATTCCATACACTTAGTTTCCATATGGGGATTTTTGAGACTAAAAGAGTCAGATATGACTCGGAATGCCTTTGGATTCCCCAAACCTCGGGCATTCCAACGTATTGTTTTCATGGCGATCGACAGGCTGCCTAGCAGCCTCTACCGATATAAGCTGAATATCAACTTCTACAGCACGTTCCTCTATAATCATTTTGTGACTTTTACGAGTCTCCTCTTGCCAATGATATTCCATCGTTCTGTTTCCCAGTTGCAATATTTTTGGAGCCCAATCAAGCTACCTTTACCCATTTACAGAGGCTGGTATTTCCTTCTTGAGTACTTTGAAATGGTGGGCCTCTTTGCAGATATGGTTCTGAAATTTCCAAAATCTCTCCCTTGGTGACATTAGTCACGTTCAATGAAGAAATCAAAACTTCCTTGAAATTAGCAATCTCATTTAAAACATATTTTCCAACATCTTCCTCCCCACAAAAGGAAAGAGAATCAGGAGGCATTAATTGATAACATCTTTGTTTTAAGGCTAAATCAAATTGAAGGAAACTAATATTTTTCTCTTGGTCCAAACAACAACAAAAAAATGTAAAAATAAAAAGCTAATAGACAGATGGAGTTACATGTTAAAAAGTGAACTCCAAATGTGAAGATCTGAAACTAAACATATTTTTAAAGCGCAGACAACACTACCTTTGAATCGAACTCCTGAACTTCCTCTACCAGCTTAATGCAGGATTCCCAACACATGGGTAGAAGATCAGTAAACTTCTCTTCTGAAAAGTTTGCATCTTCAACATGTAAACATAGGGACCGGCAAGATGCCAACTAAGACAACGAATGTACAGCTTCAGTTTTTAGTAATGGAAGGACTGTGTCAAAACTATAGAGGAACAAACATGTTACATAAATCTGACAGTTGGAATCATACCCGAACAGACAAATCTTTATCCTGAAGCAACCGGATTAAAGCACAATAAACTTGCCGTTTCGTATCATCTTTAACCTATTAATACAAAATAACAAAAGGCTCAATTTGAGTCCTCTATTAAAATTTGGTATTCTAATATTGCAGAAAAAGCAACATTTGTTTTGACTAACTGGTAAATAGATGATAGCCCAAAGCCTTTGAAAGAACTCGTGTAGTTGACATCAAATTTTAAGCTCGGCTATATTGCTAAAGTTGAAAAAACTAAACAAAATGGTATTTTCACTAAATTTCTGAACCCTTTTTCCTTTATTGTACTAGGTGAAATTTCTAAATAAACTTCAATTTTGTATATTATACTTAACAACAAAGAGAATATAAACACCGTTCTACATACTAGACAATATAAAAAAAGGAATTAAAAAAGCCAACATAAGTATAGCTCAACAATAGGTGAAAAGCCTTCCCAATAGAACATTTTAAAAACAAGCATCATACAGTTTCTTGACCATTATGAAATGCTGCAAGTGGACAATATTACCTTTGGGACAAAAAAATTATACATATAATATAGATTGTACCTCAGAAACCCATTGTCCCAATATTAGTGCAACTTTCCGGCGGATGATACGCATATTTGGATGATCATTTGAGATTTCAAGAGATAATGCCCCATTGAACCTAGAAATAAATAGATAGGGTGAAAATAGAATAAATGGTTCGATTATAATAAAATATAGTAGAGGAACCTGCCCTCTTTTTTTTTTTATACGAAACGAGTATTTCCTTGATAGTATGAAATATACAAAAGGCACAAAGGCAGTAACAAAAACGCCTTTTAATTGATGATAAGGTCGTTGAGGGTGTAAGAAGTGAAGGGGGAATAGAAACTTTTACACCAACCAAGAGCAAGTACAGTCACTCTATCCAAAAAAGAATCAAAAGAAAGAGATTTGTTGTTAAAGACTCTGTTGTTCCTCTCAAGCCATAAACTCCAAAGGAAGGCTCTGATGAATAGGATCCAAAGTGTAGCTCTGTTCTTTTTGAAGGGGTGGCCAACCAAGACAGTCAAGGAAGATGGATGGTATGTTGTGAAGAGTTGTCTTCCAGCCAAAGATAGACAGAAGATGTCCCCAGAATTTAGATGCAAAGTTGCAGCTGATAAAGAGATGTCCTGCTGTTTCCGATACCCTGAAACAAAGGTGGCAGCAACTTGGAGAGAGGGAGATGTGTGGTAGCCGCTTCTGAATTCGATCAAAAGTATTCACTGCCCCGTGACTGAGTTCCCAGCAGAAAAACTTAACCTTTTTGGGGCATTTGTCTTGCGTGGGAAAAGGGAGGATCCATTGCGGGTACCGGCCGATGACAGGAGCTTGAAGATAGAGCTGGTAGTGAAGGCTTTGCTTGGATCAAGAGGCCAAATCCATTTTTCTTCACTAAGGGGAGGGACAATATCATCAATTAAGAGTGATAGTTGAAGCCAGTCATCGAATTCCTCATCTTTAAATGGTCTAAGGAAGCTATATACCCAACAAGAGGTAACCTTATCCCAATGATCAATTGCCGTCTCTATTTGTAGTTAGGGCAAAGAGCCTAGGGTAAAGGCTGGCTAATGGCCCCTGTGGGTGCCATCTATCCTCCCAAAAGCAGCAATGACTTTCTTCCCCCACTTTGCAGAGAGCAAAGTCCTTAATTAAGTGTGTTTGTTGTTGGATGGTTGTCCACGGGCCTTTGTAGCCAGACGAGTAGAAAGTGGGCCAAGTGTCTGTGGATGATCTCATGTATTTTGCAGAAATGAAAGTCCTCCAAAGGTGGTTTTTCTCATTGATGAAACGCCAAATCCACTTGGAAAGCAGAGCATTATTCTTGTGCTTGATGTTGCCAACGCCCAGACCACCATCATTCAAGGGAAGCTGGGCATGTTTCCAATTAACAAGTTGAGGCTTGCCATTAGAAATTGATCCTTCCCATTAGAAGTCCCGAAAGATTTTGCTGATTTGGTCTGCCAGCTTTCTTGGCAAGCTGAAAAGAGAAAGGTAATAAGTGGGGAGGTTGGATAAAACAGATTGAAGAATAGTGTGCCTTCCCCCTTTGATATAAAGATGTTGCTCCATCTGCTCAACCGGTTCTGTAATTTTTCAATGATGGGACGCCAAAAGGAGTCTTTTCCTAGGATTTCCGTTTAAAGGGAGACCCAAATAAGTGCAAGGCCAAGCGCCTGTTTTGCCTCCCCAAGCCTTAGCGATGAGTGTAGTGATCTGTGGATCAATGGAGACTCCATGGACACCGGATTTGTTGTAGTTTATGTTGAGACCCGAGGTAACCTCAAAAGCTTTGATAATTTTTTTAAGATTCATTATCTTTAAGCAATCCATATTAGTAAAAAGGAGCGTGTCATCTGCAAAGAGATGATGGTTAATCTTAATCAAACCACATCTAGATGAGTAACCTTCTATTTGGCCTCGACTTTCTCCATAAGTGAGCATACGGCTTAGTACATTGGTCATCATAATAAAGAGGAAAGGTGAGAGTGGGTCCCCTTGTCTTAGGCCTCTGGTAGCTATGAATTTGCCTCTGGGTTTGCCATTGATAATAATGGAGAAGCTCGTTGTTGAGATGCATGCTCATATCCATTTCCTCCATTTAGTCCCAAAACCTTTGTGGTGCAACAGAGTCTAAGAAATCCCAATCAACCCTATCAAAGGCTTTCTCAAGATCAAGTTGTATCACTGCTCCTTTATGATTCCGAGCTTGCCAATCATCAATAATCTCATTAGCAATGAGAGAGAAGTCAAGAATCTGACGTCCCTCTACGAAGGCAGATTGGTACTCCGTGATGGTACTAGATAACACTTTTTTGAGCCTCTCGGAGGGGACCCTAGCAATAATTTTGTAGGCGCATGGGATGAGGCTGATGGACCGGAAATCATGGACAGTCTTGGCACCTTTCCTTTTGGGAATAAGGGAGATGTAAGTCTCATTAAGGACGGCGTTGATGATCCCGTTTTTAAAAAAATCTTGGAACACGACCAATATATCAGACTTGATGGTGTTCCATGATTTTTTGAAGAACTCAGCAGTGAATCCATCCGACCGGGGCTTTGTCGGATCCAAGGGAGTTAACAGCCTTGTGGATTTCATCCTCTGTGAAAACTTGCTCTAACATGGCACTGTTCTCATGTGTGATCGGGTCCCATGGCAGGTTTGTGGGGCAGCTTCTCTGACCTTCCTTTCTAGTGTAGAGAGAGGTATAGAAATCTATAAATTCCTTTTTAATATCCTTGATGTGTGTAAGGCTGGTACCATCTCTGGAAAGAATTTCTGTGATAGTACTTCCTTCTTCTTTTGTTATTTAGGAATAAGAACTTTGTGTTTCCATCCCCTACCCACAACCAATTCTGTTTGCATTTTTGACACCAGTAAACTTCTTCCTGTGCAGCTAGAGCGAGGAGATCATCCCTAGCCTTGTTCCTGTCCAAGATTTGGTCTGGTATTCCCTTCGAGCTCGTCGAAAGAATTTAGCAGCTTGATAATGCTGTCCTTCTGTGATTGCAAGCGACCGAAGTGCTCTTTATTCCAGACTTTCAAAGCAAGCTTGAGAGATTTGAGCTTCATCATCAAGCCATGACCTGGCCAACCAAAAGAGGGATTGTTATGCCACCAATTTTCAAAGAACCGTTGGAAACATTTATGACCCAACCACATGTTCTCAAATCTAAAAGGCGTGGGCCCCAGTTGTTTTGGCCAAAGTCCAAGAGAATAGGGAAGTGATTAGAGGTAATTCTGTTCATTCTCTTAGCCAAAGGTAAGCCAAATCTGTTGATGCAGTCATGGGAGAGAAGAAATCTGTCAATGAGGGAAAAGGACCGAGTATACTTCTCATTGCTCAAGGGTATGTCAGTAAGACTGGTGTCCTCAATGAAAGTATTAAAGAGTTTCATGCTTCAGGTAAGTGGTCTGCCATGAGATTTCTCCCAAGACCATCTGGATACATTGAAATCTCCCGCTAAAATCCACTGATTTTCACAAAGGTAAGAGAGGTCCCCAAGCTCGTTCCAGAAAAGGTGGCGGTGTTCAGTAGTAGAGGGGACATAAATGCCTGGGATCCAAAAAGAGAAACCATCAGTAAGACAAAAGTTTATGGATAGGGAGAAAACACCTTCAATGATCTCATTCACAGTGAAGTCAGGATCATTCCAAAGAAAGAGAATTCCTCCACTAGAACCGACAGCATTAAGGGCAAACCAATTAATCCCATCAGAGCTCCAATGGGATTTGATGATGAGAGGGTCAATGCTAGCAAGCTTAGTTTCTTGTAGAATAACAAGATTTGGATTAATGCGGGAGATGGTCTGTTTTATGAGGGCTCTTTTCTTCCACGAGCCCAATCCTCGAGCATTCCAGGTTAGAAGCTTCATCTAACTGATGAGGGCCCCCCCCCCTTTTGAGAATCTTCCTCTTTTCATAGTTGATAGATGTGGAGAGATTCTTTAGTTCTCTATTTCCGACCTTCGATTTGTGTGCTTTAGGTTGTGGCTTGATAAAAGGTGTCGTCGGTGGAATGGCCATGATGCAAAGTCCCAGATCTTGTAAGTAGTTGTCAAGGAAGCGCTTAAA